>JAULAV010001377.1:0-18273 GCA_030789695.1 Scilla litardierei | reverse complement strand
TATCTATATTATAAAAGAGGGATGTTATCAAGAGAAATTGGATAAGAGATATTGGATAAGAGAAATTTGATAAATAAAAGAGTGATGTTATCAAGAGAAATTGGATAAGAGATATCTATATTATAAAAGAGGGATGTTATAAAGAGAAATTGGATAAGAGATATTGGAAAAGAGAAATTGGATAAGAGATATCTATATTATAAAAGAGGGATGTTATCAAGAGAAATTGGATAAGAGATATTGGAAAAGAGAAATTGGATAAGAGATATCTATATTATAAAAGAGGGATGTTATCAAGAGAAATTGGATAAGAGATATTGGACATGAGAAATTGGATAAGAGATATCTATATTATAAAAGAGGGATGTTATCAAGAGAAATTGGATAAGAGATATTTGACAAGATAAATTGGATAAGAGATATCTATATTATAAGAGAGGGTTGTTATCAAGAGAAATTGGATAAGGGATATCTATATTATAACAGAGGGATGTTATCAAGAGAAATTGGATAAGAGATATTGGACAGGAGAAATTGGATAAGAGATATCTATATTATAAAAGTGGGATGTTATCAAGAGAAATTGGATAAGAGATATTGGACATGAGAAATTGGATAAGGGATATCTATATTATAAAAGAGGGATGTTATCAAGAGAAATTGGATAAGAGATATTGAACAAGAGAAATTGGATAAGCGATATCTATATTATAAAAGAGGGATGTTATCAAGAGAAATTGGATAAGAGATATTGCACAAGAGAAATTGGATAAGAGATATCTATATTATAAGAGAGGGATGTTATCAAGAGAAATTGGATAAGAGGTATTGGACAGGAGAAATTGGATAAGAGAAATCTATATTATAAAAGAGGGATGTTATCAAGAGAAATTGGATAAGAGATATTGGACAAGAGAAATTGGATAAGAGAAATCTATATTATAAAAGAGGGATGTTATCAAGAGAAATTGGATCAGAGATATTGCACAAGAGAAATTGGATTAGAGATATCTATATTATAAAAGAGGGATGTTATCAAGAGAAATTGGATGAGAGATATTGGACAAGAGAAATTGGATAAGAGATATCTATATTATAAAAGAGGGATGTTATCAAGCGAAATTGTATAAGAGATATTAGAAAAGAGAAATTGGATAAGAGATATCTATATTATAAAAGAGGGATGTTATCAAGAGAAATTGGATATGGGATATTGGAAAAGAGAAATTGGATAAGAGATATCTATATTATAAAAGTGGGATGTTATCAAGAGAAATTGGATAAGAGATATTGGAAAAGAGAAATTGGATAAGAGATATCTATATTATAAAAGCGGGATGTTATCAAGAGAAATTGGATAAGAGATATTGGAAAAGAGAAATTGGATAAGAGATATCTATATTATAAAAGAGGGATGTTATCAAGAGAAATTGGATAAGAGATATTGGACATGAGAAATTGGATAAGAGATATCTATATTATAAAAGAGGGATGTTATCAAGAGAAATTGGATAAGAGATATTGGATAAGAGAAATTGGATAAATAAAAGAGTGATCTTATCAAAGAAATTGGATAAGAGATATCTATATTATAAAAGAGGGATGTTATAAAGAGAAATTGGATAAGAGATATTGGAAAAGAGAAATTGGATAAGAGATATGTATATTATAAAAGAGGGATGTTATAAAGAGAAATTGGATAAGAGATATTGGAAAAGAGAAATTGGATAAGAGATATCTATATTATAAGAGAGGGATGATATCAAGAGAAATTGGATAAGAGGTATTGGACAAGAGAAATTGGATAAGAGATATCTATATTATAAGAGAGAGATGTTATCAAGAGAAATTGGATAAGAGATATCTATATTATAAAAGAGGGATGTTATCAAGAGAAATTGGATAAGAGATATTGGACAAGAGAAATTGGATAAGAGATATCTATATTATAAAAGAGGGATGTTATCAAGAGAAATTGGATAAGAGATATTGGACAAGAGAAATTAGATAAGAGATATCTATATTATAAAAGAGGGATGTTATCAAGAGAAATTGGATAAGAGATATTGGACAAGAGAAATTGGATAAGAGATATATATATTATAAGAGAGGGATGTTATTAAGAGAAATTGGATAAGAGATATTGGACAAGAGAAATTGGATAAGAGTTGTCTATATTATAAGAGAGGGATGTTATCAAGAGAAATTGGATAAGAGATCTCTATATTATAAAAGAGGGATGTTATCAAGAGAAATTGGATAAGAGATATTGGACAAGAGAAATTGGATAAGAGATATCTATATTATAAAAGAGGGATGTTATCAAGAGAAATTGGATAATAGTTATTGGACATGAGAAATTGGATAAGAGATATCAATATTATAAAAGAGGGATGTTATCAAGAGAAATTGGATGAGAGATATTGGACAAGAGAAATTGGATAAGAGATATCTATATTATAAAAGAGGGATGTTATCAAGAGAAATTGGATAAGAGATATTGGACATGAGAAATTGGATAAGGGATATCTATATTATAAAAGAGGGATGTTATCAAGAGAAATTGGATAAGAGATATTTGACAAGATAAATTGGATAAGAGATATCTATATTATAAGAGAGGGATGTTATCAAGAGAAATTGGATAAGTGATATCTATATTATAAAAGAGGGATGTTATCAAGAGAAATTTGATAAGAGATATTGGACAAGAGAAATTGGATAAGAGATATCTATATTATAAAAGAGGGATGTTATCAAGAGAAATTGTATAAGAGATATTGGACAAGAGAAATTGAATAAGAGATATATATATTATAAGAGAGGGATGTTATCAAGAGAAATTGGATAAGAGATATTGGACAAGAGAAATTGGATAAGAGTTGTCTATATTATAAGAGAGGGATGTTATCAAGAGAAATTGGATAAGAGATATCTATATTATAAAAGAGGGATGTTATCAAGAGAAATTGGATAAGAGATATTGGACAGGAGAAATTAGATAAGAGATATCTATATTATAAAAGAGGGATGTTATCAAGAGAAATTGGATAATAGTTATTGGACATGAGAAATTGGATAAGAGATATCTATATTATAAAAGAGGGATGTTATCAAGAGAAATTGGATGAGAGATATTGGACAAGAGAAATTGGATAAGAGATATCTATATTATAAAAGAGGGATGTTATCAAGAGAAATTGGATTAGAGATATTGGACATGAGAAATTGGATAAGAGATATCTATATTATAAAAGAGGGATGTTATCAAGAGAAATTGGATAAGAGATATTTGACAAGATAAATTGGATAAGAGAAACTATATTATAAGAGAGGGATGTTATCAAGAGAAATTGGATAAGGGATATCTATATTATAAAAGAGGGATATTATCAAGAGAAATTGGATAAGAGATATTGGACAAGAGAAATTGGATAAGAGATATCTATATTATAAAAGAGGGATGTTATCAAGAGAAATTGGATAAGACATATTGGAAAAGAGAAATTGGATAAGAGATATCTATATTATAAAAGAGGGATGTTATCAAGAGAAATTGGATAAGAGATATTGCACATGAGAAATTGGATAAGGGATATCTATATTATAAAAGAGGGATGTTATCAAGCGAAATTGGATGAGAGATATTGGACAAGAGAAATTGGATAAGAGATATCTATATTATAAAAGAGGGATGTTATCAAGAGAAATTGGATCAGAGATATTGGACATGAGAAATTGGATAAGAGATATCTATATTATAAAAGAGGGATGTTATCAAGAGAAATTGGATAAGAGATATTTGACAAGATAAATTGGAAAAGAGATATCTATATTATAAGAGAGGGATGTTATCAAGAGAAATTGGATAAGTGATATCTATATTATAAAAGAGAGATGTTATCAAGAGAAATTTGATAAGAGATATTGGACAAGAGAAATTGGATAAGAGATATCTATATTATAAAAGAGGTATGTTATTAAGAGAAATTGGATAAGAGATATTGGACAAGAGAAATTGGATAAGAGATATATATATTATAAGAGAGGGATGTTATCAAGAGAAATTGGATAAGAGATATTGGACAAGAGAAATTGGATAAGAGTTGTCTATATTATAAGAGAGGGATGTTATCAAGAGAAATTGGATAAGAGATATCTATATTATAAAAGAGGGATGTTATCAAGAGAAATTGGATAAGAGATATTGGACAGGAGAAATTGGATAAGAGATATCTATATTATAAAAGAGGGATGTTATCAAGAGAAATTGGATAATAGTTATTGGACATGAGAAATTGGATAAGAGATATCTATATTATAAAAGAGGGATGTTATCAAGAGAAATTGGATGAGAGATATTGGACAAGAGAAATTGGATAAGAGATATCTATATTATAAAAGAGGGATGTTATCAAGAGAAATTGGATTAGAGATATTGGACATGAGAAATTAGATAAGAGATATCTATATTATAAAAGAGGGATGTTATCAAGAGAAATTGGATAAGAGATATTTGACAAGATAAATTGGATAAGAGAAACTATATTATAAGAGAGGGATGTTATCAAGAGAAATTGGATAAGGGATATCTATATTATAAAAGAGGGATGTTATCAAGAGAAATTGGATAAGAGATATTGTACAAGAGAAATTGGATAAGAGATATCTATATTATAAAAGAGGGATGTTATCAAGAGAAATTGGATAAGAGATATTGGAAAAGAGAAATTGGATAAGAGATATCTATATTATAAAAGAGGGATGTTATCAAGAGAAATTGGATAAGAGATATTGCACATGAGAAATTGGATAAGGGATATCTATATTATAAAAGAGGGATGTTATCAATAGAAATTGGATAAGAGATATTGGAAAAGAGAAATTGGATAAGAGATATCTATATTATAAAAGAGTGATGTTATCAAGAGAAATTGGATAAGAGATATCTATATTATAAAAGAGGGATGTTATCAAGAGAAATTGGATAAGAGATATTGGAAAAGAGAAATTGGATAAGAGATATCTATATTATAAAAGAGGGATGTTATCAAGAGAAATTGGCTAAGAGATATTGGAAAAGAGAAATTGGATAAGAGATATCTATATTATAAAAGAGGGATGTTATCAAGAGAAATTGGATAAGAGATATTGGACCTGAGAAATTGGATAAGGGATATCTATATTATAAAAGAGGGATGTTATCAAGAGAAATTGGATAAGAGATATTGGAAAAGAGAAATTGGATAAGATATATCTATATTATAAAAGAGGGATCTTATCAAGAGAAATTGGATAAGAGATATTGGAAAAGAGAAATTGGATAAGAGATATCTATATTATAAAAGAGGGATGTTATCAAGAGAAATTGGATAAGAGATATTGGACATGAGAAATTGGATAAGAGATATCTATATTATAAAAGAGGGATGGTATCAAGAGAAATTGGATAAGAGATATTGGAAAACAGAAATTGGATAAGAGATATCTATATTATAAAAGAGGGATGTTATCAAGAGAAATTGGATATGGGATATTGGAAAAGAGAAATTGGATAAGAGATATCTATATTATAAAAGAGGGATGTTATCAAGAGAAATTGGATAAGAGATATTGGAAAAGAGAAATTGGATAAGAGATATCTATATTATAAAAGCGGGATGTTATCAAGAGAAATTGGATAAGAGATGTTGGAAAAGAGAAATTGGATAAGAGATATCTATATTATAAAAGAGAGATGTTATCAAGAGAAATTGGATAAGAGATATTGGACATGAGAAATTGGATAAGAGATATCTATATTATAAAAGAGGGATGTTATCGAGAGAAATTGGATAAGAGATATTGGATAAGAGAAATTGGATAAATAAAAGAGTGATGTTATCAAGAGAAATTGGATAAGAAATATCTATATTATAAAAGAGGGATGTTATAAAGAGAAATTGGATAAGAGATATTGGAAAAGAGAAATTGGATAAGAGATATCTATATTATAAAAGAGGGATGTTATCAAGAGAAATTGGATAAGAGATTTTGGAAAAGAGAAATTGGATAAGAGATATCTATATTATAAAAGAGGGATGTTATCAAGAGAAATTGGATAAGAGATATTGGAAAAGAGAAATTGGATAAGAGATATCTATATTATAAAAGAGGGATGTTATCAAGAGAAATTGGATAAGAGATATTGGACATGAAAAATTGGATAAGAGATATCTATATTATAAAAGAGGGATGTTATCAAGAGAAATTGGATAAGAGATATTGGAAAAGAGAAATTGGATAAGAGATATCTATATTATAAAAGAGGGATGTTATCAAGAGAAATTGGATAAGAGATATTGGACAAGAGAAATTGGATAAGAGATATCTATATTATAAAAGAGGGATGTTATCAAGAGAAATTGGATAAGAGATTGTGGAAAAGAGAAATTCGATAAGAGATATCTATATTATAAAAGAGGGATGTTATCAAGAGAAATTGGATAAGAGATATTGGACATGAGAAATTGGATAAGAGATATCTATATTATAAAAGAGGGATGTTTTCAAGTGAAATTGGATAAGAGATATTGGACAAGATAAATTGGATAAGAGATATCTATATTATAAAAGAGAGATGTTATCAAGAGAAATTAGATAATAGATATTTGACAAGATAAATTGGATAAGAGATATCTATATTATAAGAGAGGGATGTTATCAAGAGAAATAGGATAAGGGATATCTATATTATAAAAGAGGGATGTTATCAAGAGAAATTGGATAAGAGATATTGGACAAGAGAAATTGGATAAGAGAAATCTATATTATAAAAGAGGGATGTTATCAAGAGAAATTGGATAAGAGATATTGGACAAGAGAAATTGGATAAGAGAAATCTATATTATAAAAGAGGGATGTTATCAAGAGAAATTGGATAAGAGATATTGCACAAGAGAAATTAGATTAGAGATATCTATATTATAAAAGAGGGATGTTATCAAGAGAAATTGGATGAGAGATATTGGACAAGAGAAATTGGATAAGAGATATCTATATTATAAAAGAGGGATGTTATCAAGCGAAATTGGATAAGAGATATTGGAAAAGAGAAATTGGATAAGAGATATCTATATTATAAAAGAGGGATGTTATCAAGAGAAATTGGATATGGGATATTGGAAAAGAGAAATTGGATAAGAGATATCTATATTATAAAAGAGGGATGTTATCAAGAGAAATTGGATAAGAGATATTGGAAAAGAGAAATTGGATAAGAGATATCTATATTATAAAAGCGGGATGTTATCAAGAGAAATTGGATAAGAGATATTGGAAAAGAGAAATTGGATAAGAGATATCTATATTATAAAAGAGGGATGTTATCAAGAGAAATTGGATAAGAGATATTGGACATGAGAAATTGGATAAGAGATATCTATATTATAAAAGAGGGATGTTATCAAGAGAAATTGGATAAGAGATATTGGATAAGAGAAATTGGATAAATAAAAGAGTGATCTTATCAAGAGAAATTGGATAAGAGATATCTATATTATAAAAGAGGGATGTTATAAAGAGAAATTGGATAAGAGATATTGGAAAAGAGAAATTGGATAAGAGATATCTATATTATAAAAGAGGGATGTTATAAAGAGAAATTGGATAAGAGATATTGGAAAAGAGAAATTGGATAAGAGAAATCTATATTATAAAAGAGGGATGTTATCAAGAGAAATTGGATAAGAGATATTGGAAAAGAGAAATTGGATAAGAGATATCTATATTATAAAAGAGGGATGTTATCAAGAGAAATTGGATAAGAGATATTGGACATGAGAAATTGGATAAGAGATATCTATATTATAAAAGAGGGATGTTATCAAGAGAAATTGGATAAGAGATATTGGAAAAGAGAAATTGGATAAGAGATATCTATATTATAAAAGCGGGATGTTATCAAGAGAAATTGGATAAGAGATATCTATATTATAAAAGAGGGATGTTATCAAGAGAAATTGGATAAGAGATATTGGACATGAGAAATTGGATAAGAGATATCTATATTATAAAAGAGGGATGTTATCAAGAGAAATTGGATAAGAGATATTGGATAAGAGAAATTGGATAAATAAAAGAGTGATCTTATCAAGAGAAATTGGATAAGAGATATCTATATTATAAAAGAGGGATGTTATAAAGAGAAATTGGATAAGAGATATTGGAAAAGAGAAATTGGATAAGAGATATCTATATTATAAAAGAGGGATGTTATAAAGAGAAATTGGATAAGAGATATTGGAAAAGAGAAATTGGATAAGAGATATCTATATTATAAAAGAGGGATGTTATCAAGAGAAATTGGATAAGAGATATTTAAAAAGAGAAATTGGATAAGAGATATCTATATTATAAAAGAGGGATGTTATCAAGAGAAATTGGATAAGAGATATTGGACATTAGAAATTGGATAAGAGATATCTATATTATAAAAGAGGGATGTTATCAAGAGAAATTGGATTAGAGATATTGGACATGAGAAATTGGATAAGAGATATCTATATTATAAAAGAGGGATGTTATCAAGAGAAATTGGATAAGAGATATTTGACAAGATAAATTGGATAAGAGAAACTATATTATAAGAGAGGGATGTTATCAAGAGAAATTGGATAAGGGATATCTATATTATAAAAGAGGGATGTTATCAAGAGAAATTGGATAAGAGATATTGGACAAGAGAAATTGGATAAGAGATATCTATATTATAAAAGAGGGATGTTATCAAGAGAAATTGGATAAGAGATATTGGAAAAGAGAAATTGGATAAGAGATATCTATATTATAAAAGAGGGATGTTATCAAGAGAAATTGGATAAGAGATATTGCACATGAGAAATTGGATAAGGGATATCTATATTATAAAAGAGGGATGTTATCAAGAGAAATTGGATAAGAGATATTGGAAAAGAGAAATTGGATAAGAGATATCTATATTATAAAAGAGGGATGTTATCAAGAGAAATTGGATATGGGATATTGGAAAAGAGAAATTGGATAAGAGATATCTATATTATAAAAGAGGGATGTTATCAAGAGAAATTGGATAAGAGATATTGGAAAAGAGAAATTGGATAAGAGATATCTATATTATAAAAGCGGGATGTTATCAAGAGAAATTGGATAAGAGATATTGGAAAAGAGAAATTGGATAAGAGATATCTATATTATAAAAGAGGGATGTTATCAAGAGAAATTGGATACGAGATATTGGACATGAGAAATTGGATAAGATATATCTATATTATAAAAGAGGGATGTTATCAAGAGAAATTGGATAAGAGATATTGGATAAGAGAAATTGGATAAATAAAAGAGTGATCTTATCAAGAGAAATTGGATAAGAGATATCTATATTATAAAAGAGGGATGTTATAAAGAGAAATTGGATAAGAGATATTGGAAAAGAGAAATTGGATAAGAGATATCTATATTATAAAAGAGGGATGTTATAAAGAGAAATTGGATAAGAGATATTGGAAAAGAGAAATTGGATAAGAGATATCTATATTATAAAAGAGGGATGTTATCAAGAGAAATTGGATAAGAGAAATTGGAAAAGAGAAATTGGATAAGAGATATCTATATTATAAAAGAGGGATGTTATCAAGAGAAATTGGATAAGAGATATTGGACATGAGAAATTGGATAAGAGATATCTATATTATAAAAGAGGGATGTTATCAAGAGAAATTGGATAAGAGATATTGGACAAGAGAAATTGGATAAGAGATATATATATTATAAGAGAGGGATGTTATCAAGAGAAATTGGATAAGAGATATTGGACAAGAGAAATTGGATAAGAGTTGTCTATATTATAAGAGAGGGATGTTATCAAGAGAAATTGGATAAGAGATATCTATATTATAAAAGAGGGATGTTATCAAGAGAAATTGGATAAGAGATATTGGACAAGAGAAATTGGATAAGAGATATCTATATTATAAAAGAGGGATGTTATCAAGAGAAATTGGATAATAGTTATTGGACATGAGAAATTGGATAAGAGATATCTATATTATAAAAGAGGGATGTTATCAAGAGAAATTGGATGAGAGATATTGGACAAGAGAAATTGGATAAGAGATATCTATATTATAAAAGAGGGATGTTATCAAGAGAAATTGGATAAGAGATATTGGACATGAGAAATTGGATAAGGGATATCTATATTATAAAAGAGGGATGTTATCAAGAGAAATTGGATAAGAGATATTTGACAACATAAATTGGATAAGAGATATCTATATTATAAGAGAGGGATGTTATCAAGAGAAATTGGATAAGTGATATCTATATTATAAAAGAGGGATGTTATCAAGAGAAATTTGATAAGAGATATTGGACAAGAGAAATTGGATAAGAGATATCTATATTATAAAAGAGGGATGTTATTAAGAGAAATTGGATAAGAGATATTGGACAAGAGAAATTGGATAAGAGATATATATATTATAAAAGAGGGATGTTATCAAGAGAAATTGGATAAGAGATATTGGACAAGTGAAATTGGATAAGAGTTGTCTATATTATAAGAGAGGGATGTTATCAAGAGAAATTGGATAAGAGATATCTATATTATAAAAGAGGGATGTTATCAAGAGAAATTGGATAAGAGATATTGGACAGGAGAAATTGGATAAGAGATATCTATATTATAAAAGAGGGATGTTATCAAGAGAAATTGGATAATAGTTATTGGACATGAGAAATTGGATAAGAGATATCTATATTATAAAAGAGGGATGTTATCAAGAGAAATTGGATGAGAGATATTGGACAAGAGAAATTGGATAAGAGATATCTATATTATAAAAGAGGGATGTTATCAAGAGAAATTGGATTAGAGATATTGGACATGAGAAATTGGATAAGAGATATCTATATTATAAAAGAGGGATGTTATCAAGAGAAATTGGATAAGAGATATTTGACAAGATAAATTGGATAAGAGAAACTATATTATAAGAGAGGGATGTTATCAAGAGAAATTGGATAAGGGATATCTATATTATAAAAGAGGGATATTATCAAGAGAAATTGGATAAGAGATATTGGACAAGAGAAATTGGATAAGAGATATCTATATTATAAAAGAGGGATGTTATCAAGAGAAATTGGATAAGAGATATTGGAAAAGAGAAATTGGATAAGAGATATCTATATTATAAAAGAGGGATGTTATCAAGAGAAATTGGATAAGAGATATTGCACATGAGAAATTGGATAAGGGATATCTATATTATAAAGAGGGATGTTATCAAGAGAAATTGGATGAGAGATATTGGACACGAGAAATTGGATAAGAGATATCTATATTATAAAAGAGGGATGTTATCAAGAGAAATTGGATAAGAGATATTGGACATGAGAAATTGGATAAGAGATATCTATATTATAAAAGAGGGATGTT
Organism: Scilla litardierei; assembly: GCA_030789695.1. NCBI lineage: Eukaryota > Viridiplantae > Streptophyta > Magnoliopsida > Asparagales > Asparagaceae > Scilla > Scilla litardierei. The sequence goes on along the minus strand of JAULAV010001377.1, from coordinate 6,815 downwards.
ATCAAGAGAAATTGGATAAGAGATATTTGACAAGATAAATTGGAAAAGAGATATCTATATTATAAGAGAGGGATGTTATCAAGAGAAATTGGATAAGTGATATCTATATTATAAAAGAGGGATGTTATCAAGAGAAATTTGATAAGAGATATTGGACAAGAGAAATTGGATAAGAGAAATCTATATTATAAAAGAGGGATGTTATCAAGAGAAATTGGATAAGAGATATTGGACAAGAGAAATTGGATAAGAGATATATATATTATAAGAGAGGGATGTTATCAAGAGAAATTGGATAAGAGATATTGGACAAGAGAAATTGGATAAGAGTTGTCTATATTATAAGAGAGGGATGTTATCAAGAGAAATTGGATAAGAGATATCTATATTATAAAAGAGGGATGTTATCAAGAGAAATTGGATAAGAGATATTGGACAGGAGAAATTGGATAAGAGATATCTATATTATAAAAGTGGGATGTTATCAAGAGAAATTGGATATTAGTTATTGGACATGAGAAATTGGATAAGAGATATCTATATTATAAAAGAGGGATGTTATCAAGAGAAATTGGATGAGAGATATTGGACAAGAGAAATTGGATAAGAGATATCTATATTATAAAAGAGGGATGTTATCAAGAGAAATTGGATTAGAGATATTGGACATGAGAAATTGGATAAGAGATATCTATATTATAAAAGAGGGATGTTATCAAGAGAAATTGGATAAGAGATATTTGACAAGATAAATAGGATAAGAGAAACTATATTATAAGAGAGGGATGTTATCAAGAGAAATTGGATAAGGGATATCTATATTATAAAAGAGGGATGTTATCAAGAGAAATTGGATAAGAGATATTGGACAAGAGAAATTGGATAAGAGATATCTATATTATAAAAGAGGGATGTTATCAAGAGAAATTGGATAAGAGATATTGGAAAAGAGAAATTGGATAAGAGATATCTATATTATAAAAGAGGGATGTTATCAAGAGAAATTGGATAAGAGATATTGCACATGAGAAATTGGATAAGGGATATCTATATTATAAAAGAGGGATGTTATCAAGAGAAATTGGATAAGAGATATTGGAAAAGAGAAATTGGATAAGAGATATCTATATTATAAAAGAGTGATGTTATCAAGAGAAATTGGATAAGAGATATCTATATTATAAAAGAGGGATGTTATCAAGAGAAATTGGATAATAGATATTGGAAAAGAGAAATTGGATAAGAGATATCTATATTATAAAAGAGGGATGTTATCAAGAGAAATTGGCTAAGAGATATTGGAAAAGAGAAATTGGATAAGAGATATCTATATTATAAAAGAGGGATGTTATCAAGAGAAATTGGATAAGAGATATTGGACCTGAGAAATTGGATAAGGGATATCTATATTATAAAAGAGGGATGTTATCAAGAGAAATTGGATAAGAGATATTGGAAAAGAGAAATTGGATAAGATATATCTATATTATAAAAGAGGGATCTTATCAAGAGAAATTGGATAAGAGATATTGGAAAAGAGAAATTGGATAAGAGATATCTATATTATAAAAGAGGGATGTTATCAAGAGAAATTGGATAAGAGATATTGGACATGAGAAATTGGAAAAGAGATATCTATATTATAAAAGAGGGATGGTATCAAGAGAAATTGGATAAGAGATATTGGAAAACAGAAATTGGATAAGAGATATCTATATTATAAAAGAGGGATGTTATCAAGAGAAATTGGATATGGGATATTGGAAAAGAGAAATTGGATAAGAGATATCTATATTATAAAAGAGGGATGTTATCAAGAGAAATTGGATAATAGATATTGGAAAAGAGAAATTGGATAAGAGATATCTGTAGGGAATTGGGCGTTCCCTTAGGGCATAAAAACTCTAGTCCCGTCCTAAGTCGGACGGAACATAGACAGGAAAATCAAAAGCAGCGGAAGAAAAACAGTTAATCTAAATTAACTTGCAAGTTAAAACAATTTTAACTTGGCCCTAAGGTCCAAGACCCTATGCCAAGATCTATGCCGACTTGGGATGGGTCTGACCATCCCAAGAAGGATCTAGCCTACTGCGATTAAACTAAACTAATGCTAAAAATACTTTAACCACATACCCGGAATCTCAGCCCTGGGGCAGGCGAGATGTTCCGCGCCGTCTTCCGAGCTGCTCCCGTCCCACGCCGAGCCGCTCCTTTGAACCGCTCCCCGAACCGCTCCTCGAACCGCTCCGCATCCCGAGGCGATCAATCCCCGTGCCGCCGAGCCAACCAACCGCCGAAGAAAGTTTCACGCGAGTGAAACCTCCGCCAAGATTTCGGATCCAGAATCCGAACTCCTTTGTGGCTTTGCTAGAGCCCGCAGGAGTAAGGCAGAATTTTAGGGAGATAGAGAAATATTTATTTAAGCTTAGATCCGAGCGTGCTCCAACATTTACGAGAGCCGCTCAGATCTAGAGCTTGGGACGAGATTTGAGAAAGGGGGGAGACCCCTATTTATATAGGCGGCGGACTCTCCCCTTTTCTCAAAATCCGATGTGGGACTAAAATAGAGTTAATTTAAAATCAAGTTAGTTTGCACTTCAAAAGGTGCAAACTTCCGTGAATTTTAACTCACTCACCGTTGAGCTTCAAGATCGATACAACCTATCAATACGACAAGCGTTCAACGGTGAACGCATAGGAAAAAACCGTTCGTCAATCGGAGTTCGTTTGACCCTCCAATTGAGTGTCCAAAGGTCAGCCCTAGGCTAGTTTTTCACAAAAACGAGCCGTCAAAAATGCCCATTAAACCTAGGGTTCCACACCCAAAGGTGAGACCCACAAATCTGACTGGGCGCCCAAACCCAGACCTGGGCACGGGCGCCCAAGTCTGGGCGCGGGCGCCCAGGCGCCTGGCGCCTGGCGCGGGCGCCCAGGCGCCAGCCTGGCGCCAGGCGCCTGGCGCCAGGCGCCCAGGCGGGCGCCTGGGCCGGGCCAGGCGCCCGGCCCAGAACGCCTGGGCGCCCAGCGCCCAGGCGTCCTGGGCCGCCTGGGCCCAGGCCCAGGCGCACAACGCCTGGGCCTGCGCCCAGGCGCCCGGGGCCATGGCCTGGGCCGGACGCCCAGGCCCAGGCGGGTCTGGGCGCCCAGGCCCAGGCCGGCTTGGGCTTGACTGGGTCTGGCCAGCAGGCCAGACCAGGTTCAGACTGGGCTAGTCTGCCTGGTCTGGCCTGATCTGACCCTTTGGGCTGTTTTGGGCATAACTTGATCATCTGGCGTCCGATTTGGACGCCGTTCGAACCTGGGTCTAGACCGGGACATTCCCGTCTTACCCGTAAACTTTTCCTTGCGTTTATTTTATTAAATATTGTATTGAACAATTTAATTCACATTTAATCGCTTTTGCATCAAATGCAAAATAGTCCCTATCTAAGCTTAAATTATCACATTGCATCAAATGCAATTATCTCTTCTTTTGCATCAAATGCAAATATTCTCCCTAACTAATTTCTACCTATTACTAGACGAAGCGTTGCACTCTGTGTGAGACCCTACAGCCTGACCCTTACAACAGGTTGGGCTCGAAGCCCTATACGGCAGTGACCACGAGCAGTGGTTGCCGTCCCTGCTTCAGGAATCATCATTATGTGGTTAACTCATTGACATGAGTATTGTCGGGACCACCTGACTGTTTCCGTGATGAATTCCGCAGTTATAGTCTCTTCGTCTTAAATGTGTCGTTCGGATCAAGTCTGGGGTACGGTCAAACTGTCAACCCCAATAACTTGACTCCGGTTAGTTTCGATCAATCTTTAGTCAACTAATGTTGGACTTCTTCCAACATACTCTGCGCAGAGTTTTTACTAAAGACCGAACTAACTCTACGACACTAACTCCCATTGACCGGGAGAGACGAATCCTCTCTTGGTCATTACTCGCCTCGTACGTTTCAAGTGACACCCAATCAAAAGACCTTTCGACAGGCCTTGCCTCGAAGCTAGGTCAATTGATCTAAGTGGCACCGTTCACTCACAGGTCCGTCAAAATGACCTCAAGTCAAAAGACCAACTATCCTATCATCACTCAGAGTTATCACTGACAGATTGGTCAATATAACCATATGATAACTCTAGTGGATCGTTCAGTGAACTCATTCTAATGAGCACCTGTGTCTCGTCTTCGACTTCGCCAAGTCAAGCGATCATGAGATCATCGCCACCGCTAAACGGTGAAGACTAAGACACAATGGTCTATCCGATGTTTCGATATCCTTGTCTCGAAACATCTACGACCATGAACCATCTCAGACTTATGCTACAGACGGTCAAATGTTTCTCCATGATCGAGATACTCATCTCGATACCTGTTTGACCTTGCATAAAGTCTCAGGACTTTACCTAAGTTGATATCTAATGTTAACTACATTACAATATAGCTTAGATAAATTATTACCAAACAGCTTACTGTTATTTCGAACAAGATGTTTGTGCTATTCATACAGGAATAAATGGCCTCGAGGGCACCATATTCCTACAATATCTATATTATAAAAGCGGGATGTTATCAAGAGAAATTGGATAAGAGATATTGGAAAAGAGAAATTGGATAAGAGATATCTATATTATAAAAGAGAGATGTTATCAAGAGAAATTGGATAATAGATATTGGACATGAGAAATTGGATAAGAGATATCTATATTATAAAAGAGGGATGTTATCAAGAGAAATTGGATAAGAGATATTGGATAAGAGAAATTGGATAAATAAAAGAGTGATGTTATCAAGAGAAATTGGATAAGAGATATCTATATTATAAAAGAGGGATGTTATAAAGAGAAATTGGATAAGAGATATTGGAAAAGAGAAATTGGATAAGAGATATCTATATTATAAAAGAGGGATGTTATCAAGAGAAATTGGATAAGAGATTTTGGAAAAGAGAAATTGGATAAGAGATATCTATATTATAAAAGAGGGATGTTATCAAGAGAAATTGGATAAGAGATATTGGAAAAGAGAAATTGGATAAGAGATATCTATATTATAAAAGAGGGATGTTATCAAGAGAAATTGGATAAGAGATATTGGACATGAAAAATTGGATAAGAGATATCTATATTATAAAAGAGGGATGTTATCAAGAGAAATTGGATAAGAGATATTGGAAAAGAGAAATTGGATAAGAGATATCTATATTATAAAAGAGGGATGTTATCAAGAGAAATTGGATAAGAGATATTGGACAAGAGAAATTGGATAAGAGATATCTATATTATAAAAGAGGGATGTTATCAAGAGAAATTGGATAAAAGATTGTGGAAAAGAGAAATTCGATAAGAGATATGTATATTATAAAAGAGGGATGTTATCAAGAGAAATTGGATAAGAGATATTGGACATGAGAAATTGGATAAGAGATATCTATATTATAAAAGAGGGATGTTTTCAAGTGAAATTGGATAAGAGATATTGGACAAGATAAATTGGATAAGAGATATCTATATTATAAAAGAGAGATGTTATCAAGAGAAATTAGATAAGAGATATTTGACAAGATAAATTGGATAAGAGATATCTATATTATAAGAGAGGGATGTTATCAAGAGAAATAGGATAAGGGATATCTATATTATAAAAGAGGGATGTTACCAAGAGAAATTGGATAAGAGATATTGGACAAGAGAAATTGGATAAGAGAAATCTATATTATAAAAGAGGGATGTTATCAAGAGAAATTGGATAAGAGATATTGGACAAGAGAAATTGGATAAGAGAAATCTATATTATAAAAGAGGGATGTTATCAAGAGAAATTGGATAAGAGATATTGCACAAGAGAAATTGGATTAGAGATATCTATATTATAAAAGAGGGATGTTATCAAGAGAAATTGAATGAGAGATATTGGACAAGAGAAATTGGATAAGAGATATCTATATTATAAAAGAGGGATGTTATCAAGCGAAATTGGATAAGAGATATTGGAAAAGAGAAATTGGATAAGAGATATCTATATTATAAAAGAGGGATGTTATCAAGAGAAATTGGATATGGGATATTGGAAAAGAGAAATTGGATAAGAGATATCTATATTATAAAAGAGGGATGTTATCAAGAGAAATTGGATAAGAGATATTGGAAAAGAGAAATTGGATAAGAGATATCTATATTATAAAAGCGGGATGTTATCAAGAGAAATTGGATAAGAGATATTGGAAAAGAGAAATTGGATAAGAGATATCTATATTATAAAAGAGGGATGTTATCAAGAGAAATTGGATAAGAGATATTGGACATGAGAAATTGGATAAGAGATATCTATATTATAAAAGAGGGATGTTATCAAGAGAAATTGGATAAGAGATATTGGATAAGAGAAATTGGATAAATAAAAGAGTGATGTTATCAAGAGAAATTGGATAAGAGATATCTATATTATAAAAGAGGGATGTTATAAAGAGAAATTGGATAAGAGATATTGGAAAAGAGAAATTGGATAAGAGATATCTATATTATAAAAGAGGGATGTTATAAAGAGAAATTGGATAAGAGATATTGGAAAAGAGAAATTGGATAAGAGATATCTATATTATAAAAGAGGGATGTTATCAAGAGAAATTGGATAAGAGATATTGGAAAAGAGAAATTGGATAAGAGATATCTATATTATAAAAGAGGGATGTTATCAAGAGAAATTGGATAAGAGATATTGGACATGAGAAATTGGATAAGAGATATCTATATTATAAAAGAGGGATGTTATCAAGAGAAATTGGATAAGAGATATTGGAAAAGAGAAATTGGATAAGAGATATCTAT
>JAULAV010001376.1:0-19142 GCA_030789695.1 Scilla litardierei | reverse complement strand
TTCTGACATAAAAGATAAGACTAAAATTGAAGAATAATCGCAATAAAAGTTAAAAAGAGTACAATGTTTACAATATTATGATTTTGATCATTTTGTTAATCAGTGTCCTAATAGGAGCTTACATATGTGGAGAATTTGTATGAGGGTGCATTAATTATGGAAAAAAGTACATTCCATCTGAGGGTGCAAGCGAGGATGATGATTTGGATGAATCTAGTGTCCATTTATGTCATTAGGTATTTGAATGGAGAAAGATTGACGAAGGAATAACGTGTTCATTACATGCGTCAAAATTGGGAATAAATCTTTCAGGGTAATGATTTGCATATGTTCTTGCATGAATTTAATCGCTAAGTCAGCTTCAGAGTAGATGTGACTTAAAGCTAAACCTAACCTACAATCTTAAAAAGTATCATGGATTGATGACACTTGTATGTTGTTACCCAATGGTGTTTTTTTGAGTTATCAAGATCGCATCTGGTATGATGTTGTAGCAATAGATGCTACACATTTTCTGTTAGGTATGACTTAATTATAAGACTTAAATGTCTCACTCTGGGATGATCAAAACATACACATTTATATATTTGTAGGAAAGGATTATGTTGACTTAGTTGATCTAAAAATATTGTTGAAAAATTAAAAGAATGGGTTAATCCCTAATAAGCCATTAACTCAGTCGCTTCATCATGTGGCCCCGAGTCCTTTAAATTTGAGCATTGATTATGGATCAGTTGCGTTCACCAAGCATTATGCATATCATAATTGTTTTGCAATCCAAGACTTGCAATATTCTTACGATTAATTATAATTTTTACAAGTTTGTTGAGAATCAAATAAAAATTTATATGAATTTACAGTTATGGGTGATGAGACAACTAAAGCTTGCCCAAAGTGGTTCGTCCTTGAACCAGTGAAGAAACTTCGCATACATCATGCAAGTTTGTCAATGAGTCTTACTGAGGTTTGATCTTGATGTGATTGAGTCGGAGCTTGATGACATCCATTGATTATTTGTCCTACATCTGCACTGCCTTGGAGTTGACCATGTAGTACCCAATTTTGCTTTTCTATCACTATTCTGATGCGGCTAGTAATTGGAGGGAGGGGTATTTGAGTAAAATAACAAATAGGGGTGTTTTTCTATTTAAGGGGGTTGAGCCGGCCCTAATTGTTATGCGAAAATTGTTGAGTGAATTTTATTCTACTTTATTATTCCCTAGATTAAATGTATTAGGCTTTTCTATCCTCCTAGATTAATTCTTATCTAGTTGCTATTTCATTTCCTAGTCGTTAAATTAACGAGTAGCCTCTTTTTCAACATTAAATAGATATTTTCAGATCTGGATCTTCAGATCCAGATCTAGGTTCGCATCATATTCATTAGGCTATGAATTTCTTAAAGGTTGTGATAATGACGAGGATTCAATTTGAATTCTAATTGGATTCAAATTGAATCCTTTTTTAAATTTTATTTGAGTATATTTTAGCTTTTTTATAGTTACTTGAGTATGTAGTGGAAGTTTGAGTCTTTTAATTACTTTCTTATTTTAGTGTTTTAGTCTCACATGTGATGTGTTAGGAAATGAGTCAAGTTGTAATTATATATAAATGCCTCAAACTTATTTTATTTTAATTGAATAAAATTTGAGAAAAATTGATGGAAGTTTTTTGGTTGTCAAATTAAAATATTTTGCATTGAAGTGCGAGAGTGAGCTTGGTTGCCTGGGAGTAAGGTTTGAAAAATCTACACGTGTGAGACGTGTCAGTCGGTGATCATCAGATTTCTGGAGGTACGAAACTGAAATTATATGAAATCCTTAAAATTTCTACCAAAATTCTTAAATTCCTAATTTTGTTCTTCCCCAAATTCTTCCACCATAACTCCGTTTCTCTTCTATTATGGGTCACTCACACAACAAAATATTACAATACACTTTGCATATATTTTCACGCTTTTAGCCCATATTGAGAATAAGTGGAAGCATATGGGAAACAAACTATATGTTCTTCAAAACAGTGCCATGTAGAAATGGGTAATTTTAAAGGATGATACAACTATGATGATTTGAAGAAAGCATGGAAAAGTATAGAACACGGAATTTTTCTCTTAAGAAATAATTAAAAATGGAAATATTGTTTTTATTATCTAGAATTTGTGCGACACAACAATGGATATAACATACATTATTTTTAACTAATTATAAAATTAATAACAAAATGTGAAGTACTGTGCTCCATTTTTTTCAAATGAGCATCAATAGCGTAAACTATGGCAAGTAACCATTAACTTTCAGAAATATCACAGTCATTTTTGTACCAAGGATAGAGGTTTGACCGAAACCAAAAAGTTTTCCCTGTTTCGTACTGGTTTTTTTGCCAGTAACTAGTACAAAATCAACTGGAAAACTCATTTTGTCGGACTAACCTTTAAAAACCGGAGAAAAATCAAAATTGGCCATACAAACATCTAATTACCACCCACTCAAAGGAGTCTTTATAAAGATAAGAAACATGAATTAGAAATTGCTAACAATTTTCAGACACATGCTTAAACAAAACGAAAGGGAGAGAGCATGTGAAGAACATGTGAATGGGGGGGGGGGGGGGGGGGGGGGGGGGGGGGGAGCATGTGAAGAACTAGCTGCACTGTTCAGGTTTACTCCCACTACAGCCGGGAGCACAATGCAAGACAATGGCAAGGCTAGGGGTTTTATCAGATCCGGGTTTAGTTTTCTTTTGAAATGGGTTTTGTATTTAAACCCAAACCCATACTCTTTTTATCTGAGTAAATTTAAATTAAATTAGTTTCGGGTGCTTTAAGCCAATATCCATACTATTAATCTGAGTGCAGTTTGATGAACTTTGCATATGTATTCCTGGATTTCATTTGACCTATATTCCTTTTCTATTTCACAATTTTCATTTAATCCCTTAAGTTTTCTAAAATATATCTATATTTTCTTATTACAAAGAGTCCCTGAAATTATTAGGATTATTTAGAATTTAATTGGAAAATCTGATAAAACAAAATTTACCTCACAAAGACTGAATATCTCGTACAATTCTTCCAAACACCGAAAGTCGAAACGAAACGAGCGAAACTATGCAAAACTTACTTTTTATTTTACAAAACCCGAAACCGAAACCGAGTTCTGAAACCTTTGTTTCATACTTGACAGTCTATATTTAGATAGTTATTGCCTTTTAATTTAATTTTTAAATTAATTGTTTAGTCACATATATCTTCTATGTCTTGGATTCACCAAGAGGCACCCCTAACAAGTACCCACCAATTATTAGAATTTCCCCCGTGTTTCCCGTTGTTATCTGATCTGTACCCCTACTGCACATGGCTTGTCAGCGTGATCTGTGGTTGATGAGGAAAAGTTTATCAGGACTGAAGATGTCGCATAAGTTCAATGATTGAAAAAGTGTTGCTTTAGTGCAATAATTGATAAATATGTTATAGACATTAGACTTTTTGTTGAACTTTTAAAATGAAGCTGTTTAAGCCAAGGTTATCTCTAGGCTAGCATGAACTTCTATCCTACACCATGCGATCGTGGTTGTGTATATTGAATCTTAATGGATATTGCTGTTATAATAGAGAGGTGTAGTTTTACAAATGGCCAGGATTGACTAATTATACATAGGACTTAATGTTAGATTGCAACTGCTTACAGGAAAATCGTAGAATTGCACAGCAATTGAGATTTGTTGTTATCAACATATCGTGTCTTAAAAAATGCCTTTTTCATTGAATAACTGAATTAGGAGATCTCAAATGATCATTGGCCTATCTTAATTGGAATTTTTAATATATGTGAATATTGGTCCATGTAAGTCAGTAGTTTTCTGATTAGTGATGTCTGACATCCTATTTCAAATCAGAAATAAAATGCACATAAGTACAAAGAGGCCCCGCTGTGTATCTTATTTTCTGTTCTTAATGGGTTTACTGAACTAGGATGTCAGACACTGATAAATAATATAGTGCCCGAGTATTCTCATTATCACTTCTTTTGTTCGGCTGGATGGTAGATTTGTAGTTAACGGCAGCATAATCATACTGTGGCCATTGTCTTGTTTTTTTTGCTAGGAACAGATATGAGTTAACAGCTAACCATAGATTTGTAGTTAACAGCTAACAATATTTGTTTTAGTCGTGAAATTAGCTTCCTAACAGCTAACCATATTGCTCAATTTTTTTTTCATATGGTTAGCTGGTAGGAAGCTCATTTCAAGTTCAAAAACAGATTTGAGTAAAAGGTGTGGTTACCCCAGAAAACGAAACAGACAAAATATACGCAGACATATGTATCAGCCTACTCAGATTCAAAATACTATGATTTTGCTTACAGAACCTTCACGTCTCTTCACTGTACAGGGTTTTTCAAAGGGCTTATTTCACAGTTCTATCATTTTATGTTTTGCTTGTTTTGTGCGAGTATTTGATTAAATATTGTGCCTAATTTTTTTATTGTTTAATTTTTTAAGTGATATATTCATTATTGTTTTTCACACCGTGATTAAGCTTTAGTGGTTATCCAAATCATTTGGTTTCTGATTAGTTATATAGAAATTTTGAGTAGTACTTATTTGATACCACCAACCATGCAATTTACATTGACATATGTACATACTCCGCTTTTCCCTGTCTCTTATATGATCCCATATGGACTATTCATGTTAACACAAATGATGTTGGCAGCACTTTATTCACTTATTGTGTCATTGTGTAGGCCGCATCAGGAACAAAAGGAGGTTCAAGTGGTTCACCAGTTATCGACTGCCAAGGAAGAGCAGTAGCCTTAAATGCTGGGAGCAAGTCGTCCAGTGCTTCTGCCTTTTTCCTCCCACTTGAAAGAGTTTGTTTCCTTTGGGCTTAACTGCTGTTGTGCTTTTTTGTGTTTTCATGTTTGTATGATGTACAATTTTCCCTTGCAATTCTCTGGATGTATCTAACTCGTACTTTAAGGAAATTTCTGTTTTGGCTGTTAGCATGATTAGTACATGAATATGGAATTTTTAAGTAAGGGTGACTGACCATGCATTTTGCATTTTATAATATGATTTTCCCCTTTATATTTCTACCGATTGCATTCATCACGATCTCGACATTTCCGTCATAGTGGGCTCAGCTATGGAGCATAGGCTGAATGTTGAGAGTCCCTAAGTATTGTATGCCTTGTCAACAATGTGGGATAAAATTTTATGAATATAGACAAAGCGATAACAGTATGTTTTGCTTTTGGAACTAAAATCAGCCAAATTTCAAGGTATTGTCCTGTATGGGTATTGCAATTTAATTTATGTATGAAGCATGTCAGATTTACCTGAAATCGTCATTTAGTTTGAAGCGAAGTGCTGCGTTAAATCTCTTATAAAGTTCTTGACTGAATACTTCGTATTGCCTACAGGTTGTGAGGGCATTAGAATTGATAAAGAAGAGCTGGGTTGTGTTTGGAAGCAAACCCGATGCTGTAACAATTTCTCGTGGTACACTACAGGTTTGTGCATCCTTAGCTCATCTAGTTTCTCTTTTCTTAAATACTAGTACAAAACAAACACTGGTTTTGTGAATTAATGGCATATTAATGTAATAATCATTAACTTTTTATTTTAATTTTATGCTACAAGAAATTAAGTGGCTTAATCGTTATGCCTCCTAGTGAAGATAGTGTGTCAGTAATCAGCATTTATCTGATATCTTGCTTCTGGATGCTAAAAAGAGCGTACATCGAACAGCTCAGCATCACAATTTGCAGTACCCTACACTCTTGCTAGTTTAACTTGATTGATGGTACAAACTATTGCTTTGATGAGGTTTCTTGTAATATTTCCATTGACTTGGATGTGGGATGTGGATACTATAAAGTGTGCGTATGCATGGAATGTACTTACAGTCACTGTTAATGCATGGTAATTATATAAGCAGTTAGAAAAGAACCTATGTTTATCTGCAGCTTTGCTTTAATCCAATTTGCATGCATTATGTTTCCTTTGTGTCGATTCAGGCGACCTTTCTGCATAAAGGATTTGATGAAACACGTAGGCTTGGACTCCAAAGTGAAACAGAACAGGTATGTAATTTCTATGTGAAGCTACATAACTCTTTATCGTCTAATGTTATTAGAGATTAGTATCTCAATAGGAATTTGAAATTTTATATTCCGCTTTTCAACTTCTTTACATCTGCTATGCATATTGCTTTTCCATGTGCTTATGACACTTAGATGGTCAGACATGTATCCCCTGCTGGTGAGACAGGAATGCTGGTTGTGGATTCAGTGGTGAGTTTAGTAATTATGTAGCGTTTGTTAGTTGAGATGTATGTTGAATTACGATAAGTAGCTTGTGATCAGTCCTTGATGCCATTAGTATAACATATCTTGTAGGTGCCAGGTGGACCTGCACATAAACATTTAGAGCCTGGTGATGTTCTCATTCATGTGAATGGGGAGGTGAGTTTTATAACTTTTTTTAATTAACTTCGGCTTTTGCTGATGTTAGTTAATTATATCATTGTCAGTATTAATGAAATTTGCTACATTTTGTTGCTTTTACATTTGATGTTTTACCATGTGTTTGTTTTCATTTCTGAAATTTGGCGCTGGTGTTTCTTCCTGTGGCATTGTTTGCATGGGGTAGAATTTGTAGGTTAATCTCTTAATTTGTGGTACATAATTTGGGAAGTGACACGGGTTTCTTGGTTATATGGCCGATATTTCAATGGGATGGATTGTTTTGATGCCATTGAAGAAGTTTCCTGAAAAAGTTTGACATTTGAGCATGCAAGTTAGAATGTATATAGATTACACAGAATGTTTTGAGTTTTGTCTTCCCATTATGTTGTCCTTTTGCTGGGTATGGGCCGTATGGCAGATTTAGGAAAGGCTGGCTCTTGTATCATGCCAATTGTTTGATCCTGTCTTACAGTCTTGGGCTACTCCATATGATTTGCATTTCTGGTAGGTCAGGGGAATGATCGCGGGCCAGGCACGCGTGGTGGGCCTGGGGGGTGAGATCTGGAAAGCCTGCAAGCCTTTTAAGCACACAGATACAGTGAATACATTTTAATAGAAATAACATTGTCCAATTAAACACATTATAAACATTTGGGATTTCATATGGAAAGATTCTTTCAGAAGGCTAGATGTTTTCTTTGATTAAAGTATGCTGAGCGGATGGGTTGGCTTGTAATTGATTTAGTATTTGTTTATATATATGTTAAATGTTGGACTCATTTCTTTCAAAGGAAATTGCACTTTTGGCCTGGTTGGAAATCTTTAAATCCGTATAATGTATCATCAGCTTTGTTTAGATTGGTTCCGATGTCTTGGTGGCAGTCTTGCCAGTTTTCACACCAAAGTTTTGAACCCAACTCTGTTTTATAAGCAATTTAGTTGATATGGTATTTCTTAAACATAGAGTCAGTATGAAATCAGTAAGCCAGGGATAGATTAAATGAACGACGGATAGGGCGAACTTACTATGATTTGTTTGTAATTCTAGCTTTATGGGGTGCATGATCATGCAGGTCGACTCCAAAATGCTATAACAAGTTTGAGCATCCAAAGGATGTTCTATTTCATTTTCCAGTTCAGTTTGAGCGGTCAAAGAGGTTTCTTCTTTATGATGAATCATTATATCATGGCGAGTGCGTCATATGAATATCTATTCTGTTCTGCTCATAATTGGTGCTAGGATGACCTCTAGTTTAACTAATCCATGTAGCATCTCTCTCCACACCATACTTTGTGCGTTTCAAACTTCAAAGTTCTCACTTCAAAAGTGAGTTCTTAAAATCGATGCTCGTTGTGTCATCTTCAATCTATTTTGCAGTTTGCTTACCTGAATTTTATCAATTTATTATTTCTTGCTCTTGTTGTATTCACACCATCTCCCCCTATTAGGACTGTAAATGGTACTGATAACCCACAACCACGATCCAGCCGTTTTGGCATTTTTCGGGTTCAATCTAGAATTTTGAACTCGCCTTCATGTCGGGTCGGGTTGGGGTTGATCTTGTCAAACCTGATATAAGAAGCCCGATAACTTGATAAGTAACCCAAAATAGAAAGAAGCTTATGAAAATAAAGCTTATTACGATAAATTTAACTATAAATTTTGCCAATAAAGTTATAGAAAACACAGTTTTATAATATGAAGAGAAGGCAAAGTAAATTTTTTAATCAATTTCATGTGATAAAAATATGGAACTATCACTTAAAAAGAATTTATATTATTTTTTGCATGGTTTAGTTCAAACCCACATCCAACCAAACCCGATAAGAAAGAAGGGATTTCAACCCAAGCTCGAGTATGCTATCGGGTTAATGAACTCCATTACATACTACTGTTGAACCTGCCCCTTGCAAGTATCACTCGCGACATTTTTGTTTCTCCTCTCTATATGTTATAGGACATTGAATGAAACCTTCAAGCTTGAAGAAGAAAAAGAAAACCAAAATCAAATGAGGCCTTCCTCTTACAATTGACAGTCCAGGTTATGTGCCATAATTTGTATTTCTTTTCTTGTATATATGTCTTGTTAGTTTTTTTAGTAACAGTAAACTGCATTTTGGAGGAATATACAAGTAGCAATGGTCCACACTCATATAGGCTAATCTTTATCCATTTTAGTCTTTCTGAGTCCACCCTACTCACTAACATAGCCTGAATACTTGTGCTTGAGTCCATATTTGCAGTAAACGGTTGGGCCCAGCTCATAGTGGAACTGATTGCATAACATTCTGGCAAGGTTTGAAATTTTGGTCGATATCAATACATATCGCTCATAAAATATCGGATTTCATGCATGCCGACATGAAACTGATAGACCCGCTGGGTCTAGCCGCCCCCCACATGGGCCGGCCCATGTTAGCCGTCGGCCCCCCTTGGGCTTTGGTTTATGCGCGCGCCCATTAGCCTAGGAAAACCCTAGTTTCTTTTATTTATAGGGCTAGCCGTCATTTGTGATTTTCATGCTTGATATTGAGATTATTCTATTGAGCGTCATTAGGAGTAGTTCTTAGATTAAACGAGTGTGGACGTCCTCTAGGCGTCTTGGGAGGAGAGCACACCTCTTTTGTGCTCAACTATCTTGTTATTCCTTTGAATTCTCTATAAAAATCATCTTTTTATCTTGGTTCCTAACATTTTGGTATCAGAGCACGTGACGATCCATGGCGGCTACGACAAGATCCCACGACAAAATTGAAGCTTTGGAGACCAAATTCACGAGCGAAATCGACGGGATTAAGAAATCATTGGCGGTCAATGACGAATCCATGGCAAAATTGACAACCTCCATCAACCAATTGACGGCAAATCAAGCAAAGCACGACGAGCAATTCGCGCAAATGACGGCTAGCCCTATAAATAAAAGAAACTAGGGTTTTCCTAGGCTAATGGGCGCATAAACCAAAGCCAAAGGGGGGCCGACGGCTAACATGGGCCGGCCCATATGGGGGGCGGCTAGACCCAGCGGGTCTATCAATACTCCCCCCAAAACCCTAAATCAATTGATGGCAACCCTAAATCAATTGGCGGCAAACAATAAAGGGGACGGGAACCCTAATCCGATACCAAAGGCGGCACCTTTGAAGAAAGAGAAGGAAAACGAGGAGGTTTTTATCCAAAATCAACCCTATTTGGTGGAGGAGTTCGATGATGACGAAGACGAGGAGCCATGGAGGGTGGACTATCGCGAGGAGGTACGGCGGAAGGCGTTGGAGACCCAAAAGGGAGGCGGAGGCCCTAGCCGCAGCAATTGGGGACGCCATGTGCAAGAGGGTGGCCGGCCGGACCCCCACAACAGCCGAGGGGGTCGGCCGGCCCAGGAGAGGGGCGGGGGGCTCCCCCCGCCTGCGCCGGGCCCCGATAGGGGGGCCAGGCTCGGCAGGGCCCGACGACCCTGTCGGACCTCCGGCAGGGCCCGACGGCCCTGCCAGAAGCCCGACAGGGCCTGCCGCCCCTCGGGGGGGGGAGGGGGCCGTTCAGCCAGCGCGAGGGGCCGGAGGCCCCCGGCAGCTGCCAGGGGGGCGGTGGGGCCCACGGCCGAGGCCGCCAGGGGCGGGAACCCCCTGGCAGCCTCCCGAGGGGTATGGAGCACACGGACATCCCCCGGATGATTTTTCTGAGCCTCCCGGACAGTGGCCGAGGAGGGCTATGGGCAGATTTCCGGAGACGTCTTTGACCCTCCGGAGCGGCGACCAGCAGCAGCAGACCCTCTCTACGGCGACGGACGCGGGAGAGATTACTATTCTGATGGTCGGGGCGGCTACGAGGCCGAGTTCGGCGACGACGCAGGTTGGGACGACTTTGAGGGGCGTCGCGGAGGTCACCGAGGAGACTACGGGGGTCGCGGAGGCGGGCCACCCAGGCGCTACAAGACACTGGACGTGAGGCGTCAGTATTACCGTCCGCCACCCAAAGAGGAGGGGAGGCCCGAGCAGGGGCATTTTGGAGGGGATTGCAGAGTCCGGAAGCTGAAGATGCCTATCTTTTATGGGGAGGATCCACACGCCTGGCTGTTCACAGCGGAGAGATATTTCGCGGCGCATCACATGACCGAGGCCCAGAAGCTGGAGGCGGCCGCCATCTGCATGGAGGGGCGAGCCTTGGGGTGGTACCAGTGTTCTAAATATCGGTCCGATATCCGATATATCGGTCGCAATATCGGTTTTATCACTAGGCCGATACGATATATGCTTATATATTGCGGTTTCCGATATTTAGGGAAATATCACCGCAATATCGGGTTGCGACCGATATTGCGACCGATATATCCCTTTGAAATATCGGCCGCAATTCACTGTTTTTTAAAATAAAGTTAGCGGGTTGGCCCACTTAAAAGTGTATCCGACTCGAGTCATCCGACCCAAATCATTTACTTAAAACGAGGAGGCATCAGGATTTTTTGAGGGATAATCGATGCTTTGCCCTAAATCTAATCACGCCGCTTCGGTACTTTTGACGCTCCGATCCTCATGCCACTTCCTTCAGCTCCATCCGGTAAAAATTTCCGGCGACAATCGATTGAGCTTCGGCGTTCAGCATTCATTCTTTGCAAGAGAGTGTTTTACGACCAAGATGAGTAGTTAATCCCAATTTTTTTTTTCAGTTTTTCATATTTTTTTTCTTCAGTTTTTTGATTTTTCTTCCTTCCACTTTTGGGTTTATTTGACATCATTTTTAGCCTTTGATATGAGGCTCCGATATTTAGTCAATATCCCCCATATTCATGTTTAATGAGAGAAGTATAACCAAACCATACTTTTATTTGAGTTAGTATAGTTTATATCTTCTTAGATACATCTATGTTTGCATGTCATCATTTTTAAGCCTCCGATATGACACTCCGATATTTGGTCAATATCCCCGATATATCCCCGATATCCGCAATCCGATATCAAATTTTCTAGGCCGATACGCGACCGATATCCGATATTTTGAACACTGGGTGGTACCAGTGGAAGGAGAGGCGACAGCAGATCAGGAGCTGGGAGGAACTGAAGGATATGGTGCTGGAGAAGTTTAGAGACCCCAGGCTAGGGAACTTACACGAGCAGCTGTACGCCCTCAGGCAGGAGGGGCCGGTGCGGGAGTACATTGAGAGATTCGAGACACTGGCAGGACGAGTTCAGGGGGTGTCGGACGAGTCGCTGGAGGGCACCTTCTTGAAGGGGCCACGTCCTAGTCTTCGAGCTGCGGTGAGGCCATACAAGCCTCGAGGGCTTTCCGAGGTTATCGAGATGGCATAGATGGTGGAGGACTCCCGAGCTGAGGATAGGAGAGGCAGGAACAACTACACTGGGCAGATATAGCGGGGCACTACGACGGGGGCAGGGGGAGCAGTGATCACTACTGAGACAGTTCAGACAGGGCCGGAGAAGACGGGTGAGCAGAACACACTACCGGTCGGGGGCCCTTTCCGAAGGATGACTTATGCGGAGATGAGAGAGAAGTGACAGAAGGGGCTCTGTTTCAGGTGCGACGAGCGATTCACTCCCGGGCACCGTTGCGTGGATCGGAAGTTGCAGGTGTTGATAGCGGAAGTCGATGAGGACGATGACGTGGAAGACGAAGGCATCGGAGGGGAGGACGACTCCCACTCGGAGTAGCACCGCCAGTGCTTACACCACCTTGAGGACAAGGTGGCTCTTTGGGGGGGAGTATTAATAGACCCGCTGGGTCTAGCCGCCCCCCACATGGGCCGGCCCATGTTAGCCGTCGGCCCCCCTTGGGCTTTGGTTTATGCGCACGCCCATTAGCCTAGGAAAAACCCTAGTTTCTTTTATTAATAGGGCTAGCCGTCATTTGTGATTTTCATGCTTGATATTGATATTATTCTATTGAGCATCATTATGAGTAGTTCTTAGATTAAACGAGTGCGGACGTCCTCTAGGCGTCTTGGGAGGAGAGCACACCTCTTTTGTGCTCAACTATCTTGTTATTCCTTTGAATTCTCTATAAAAATCATCTTTTTATCTTGGTTCCTAACAGAAACCTTTGAAATCGGTCAATACATTGATGCTAATTTATAACATCTATTATAATAGAAGTTTAAAGGTCTTGATTACTAAAATATGAAATTCTATTTTATTTCATATAATGGAGTTTAAAAATCTCATTTCATAGTTAAAATCAATCTTTGAAATAATGACACGTTATAGAATGGGTTAAAAAAGAGAAACTAGTACCTTGGATGACATGAAGTATAGATGGATAAATAAAACACATTGAAAATGATGATCTATGTGCAATGAACAACTATTTTGAGCTGAGACAAGTGATATATAAAGTTCGATACATTGATATGTATCACCATATACTTCTAATACAGCTGATTTTGACACTACAAACAACCAGACGATACCGAGACCGAGTTTGATCCGTGCATTTTGGGAAATGTTGAAAATAGCAGTAGTGTATTGCGACATCGGGTTGTTAGGCCTATCACTAGCACAAAGTGCAATAGTGTAGCATGTAGCTTTAGCTACATTTTTTAATTTAAAAACATTAAATCATTTAATTTTTAAACTTATCAATTAATATTAATTATTGTTACATACTAAAATAAAAAATTAAATTACTAAAATCCAGATCTAAATTAATTAAGTCAGTCTTTCACAAATTTTAAAAGTCCGCTACTCTCTCATTGCCACTCTCTCATTACCGTTCTTTTCTGCTCATTCTCTCTTTGGAACAAGAGAGACCAAGAACAGAGAGACTAGGCGTTTGGGGTTGGGGTGGGGGGGGACAGTTCAATGATGATTGAAAAGAGACAGATTGAGAGAGGAGAAAGGTTGATAGATTGAGCTGAGGGAGGATTTGCAGGTTTTACTGCTTCATTTTATGGTGTGAAATCTCATACGGTCACTACACTGTAGCATGGCATACATGTTTTCACAAAACGCAGCACTACGCCGTTTGAGCACTAGTGTTGCATACTATGTAGCATAGGGCTCTCTCTATGCTATGTATCATGTTTTTTAGAAACCATGATTTTTTGCATAAGATGTAAGTTTTGATATAATACACATGACCTGGTCAAGAATAAATAAAAAACGATGAAAACAAATGTCCTTTAGCCATGCAATATAGGTAAATTATTATTTGTGCTAACGAGGAAGCATGTTTGTGATGCGCTCATCACATACAGGAGGAGGCACAGACGTGCGGATGAACGAGGGGCAAATTAGTAAATTCTGAGGACGACAAGGCTCGACGTGGCTGCCAGGTACTGCCAGGGCATCGGTGGCCTTGGGCGGCCCCTGCCAGGGCACAAATGGGCCACTGGCGACCCGACGGGGCCCAGCCGAGCCCCAGAGGGGCCACCAGGGCTATCGCGGGCCCCTAGCGGCCTGCCAGGGCTTTGGCCACCTGCAGACCAGCCGCTGAGACATCCCTGAGCCCCTGGCAGCCCCATGGAGGGGTGGCGGACATTTAATGCCTCGCCGAGGCTTCGAAGAGGGTCTAGAGGAGCCTTGGAAGGATTTTGGTGCCAATTTTTTAAGGAAAAGACCCCCAAGACTCGACATGGAGTACGAAGACTGTGACTGGTATCATGAGGTTGATCATGAGTACTTCGAAGATAGAGGTGGATCCGACTGGGGAGAGGCTGACTGGGAGAATGACGAGGGGGTAGGACATGGCCCAAATGGGAGAGACTATTATAGCCAATATGACCCGCACCAGCCATGACACCACGACCATCATCACAGATGAGGAGCAATTGGAGAATTTACATCGGAAAACATGGTCATGAAATTGAAAATGCCGATGTTTGAGGAAGATGACCCAGATGGGTGGATTTAGAAGGCAGAGCGGTATTTCGAGGTCTCGCATATTTATGAGACGGAGTGGTTGATGTCTGTGTGAGTGTGTTTGGAGGGGGATGCACTATCTTGGTACAGATGGAGACATCAACAACAACCGTTTCGCCCGTGGGAGGAGTTCAAGATCTGCCTCCTAGACCGGTTCAAGGAGACCTATGGGAGATATGTACGGGTAGCTTTATGTACTGATGCAGGAGGGAACAGTCAGATACTACATAAAGAAATTTGAGATGTTGACTGATGTCCCCTAGTTTGTTGCACAATGTGTAGTAGGAACGGGGATACCCGATTTAAATATTTATAACCGCAAGCGCACAGTGTTGTAGTGTGCTTGGGGGTCGAACACGGGGACACGTGTGATGTGCTTGTTATCAAACAGGAACCGGATCACCCGGTGGGTGAGCTAGCCTTATCACAAGGTGGGTTGTCACGATATGAAACTACGAAAGGTGTAAGATATAAAAAGTAATGGTTTCCACCCTATCATGAGTTCTCTCTATTACGACCGACGGATAGGAATACGATCGGATTCTAGGGTTCAGTTGTGAGACGTTGCCTCTAATAGCGGTACCTAGCGTCCCATGGGCCTGATATTCCGGTCGATGCCCAGGATGATACGCTAGGTCTACCCGGGTTCGGACGGTGGGCATTTCCATGTCCAACACCGACCAACTCCAAGAGCACTAAGCTCACAACGATTGCTCCCAACATTTCATCCTGCCGTTCCCACGCGCTAGGAATCAATGTCTACGCTAGGGGTGTGAGCTGTGGCTGGAGGATCAAACTCCCGTTTAATTTCCCCTTGGCCCGACGGTCAAAGGCGGTCTTTATACCGCCAATGACAATAAAACGCCCTGCGTAACCATCTAAATCCCTAAATCCTATCGAAACCCTAATCCTATGGTCGTTCTAGGGAGAACCCACGAAGGGGCTTACACCAATGTCCCAGATTAGGAAACTACTCACTATACATTGCAAAAGATTCAATGCAACAAATTTCATCCATCAAAATTACAATCAAGCAATAGAATGGAGCATCAAATGATAGTATTAAAGCAATATCAAAGTATTAAAGCGATCGGAGAACTTACAAAACAAAATAAATTAGCAGCAGCCAAAATCCGTAAAAAACTTAAAAAACTGGGGATCCTCAAGTTCTGGGAAACCTAGGGGTTTATATACATTTGGCAAGATGCCAGGGAATATTCCCACAAGAAGACAAAAATAAACGTCTCAACCGATCGGTTGAAGCATCAACCTATCGGTTGAGACGACCGGTTGACTAGGCTTCAGCTTCTGGGATACTTCACCGGATCACTGAACCGATCGGGTGAAGTCGTTCGGCTCTTGAGCTTGGGAAGATCGGCTACAGGTGAACCGATCGGTTGACAAGTCAACCGATCGGTTGGAATTCAGCTTAAAAAACAGAGAACACTGCGGCATCCAACTGATCGAAGAACCGATCGGTTGGAGTCTTCTTCACTGCTTGCTCCTGATCGGGTCAGATCCGTGTGCACGAACCGATCGGTTGGAACTGTCCAACCGATCGGTTGAGGGCTGATATATGCTCTGAGTTGACGTATGGCCATCAGGATCTCATGTGGTACCTCCCGTTGCTCCGGGGACTCGTGATATTTGCTTTATATGTCCCCTACGCTGGAAATCTCCTGCAAGTACACACAACCACAAAGAAAGTGAAAATAAACTAAAAATCACAAAAGAATAGATACGAAACAACGGAAAACGACGGAAAACGACGGAGAAGACGTGCGTGAATGTATAAAATATAAACGCACGTCATTGACATGCCTTGTCTGTGGAATTTTCGGAGTGTCATTGGAGTGGTGCTTCATGAAAGGACTAAAACCCAGCATTCGGACAGAGTTGCGAATGCAGAGATCAAGAGGATTATTAGACATGATGCGAATGGCTAGGATGGTTGAGGACATGCTAGTAGAGGAGCGGCGCACCAGAAGAGCATGTGAATGATCTCTTTTCGCGGTCAGGCACCTGCAGGGGGCAACATGCACTAACAGGAGAAGCAATGCCCAATAAGGAGAGAAGCGACGATGCACGATCAAGGGGACAGATTATGCGAATGACAGAGACCGAGATAAGGGAGAAGCGTGCTACTGGTCTTTGCTTCAAGTGCGACGAGAAGTTATCACCAGGGCATCGATGTGGCGATCGTTCCTTACAACTGCTAATAGTGAATGACAAGGATAATGAAGAGGCCGTGGTGGAGCTTGAGGCATGTGAGGAGTAACATGAGCACATACCTCTAGATATGGCGGAGGTATCACTCAACTTTGTGGTGTGGTTCCAACCGAACCACACCATGAAGTTGACAGGGTGAGTCGCAGAGCAGGACATCACAATGTTGGTAGATAGTGGGCTACCCACAATTTCATCTCTTGCAGGGTGGTGGAGCAGCATGAGTTACAGCTTAGTGACACGTGCCGTTTTGAAGTAGTGCTTGGGACGGGCCAGGTAAAGCAGAGTCGAGGAGTATGTCGAGGACTTATACTATCCATACAGGGGGTACAGATCGTAGTGGACTTCCTTCCTTCGGAGTTAGTGAGCACTGACATTATCTTGGACATGAGGTGGTTGCAGACACTGGGAGACGCTAAAATTAATTAGAAGTTGCTCAGGTTAGATTTCTAGGAGGAGGGAAAGATCGTCAAGTTGCAGGGGGATCCCAGTCTATGTCATTCCATGGTTTCGTTTAAAACCATGTCAAGAGCTCTCTAGGTCTCGGGAGGAGGTTTCTTGGTAGGGTTTCAGGGGCTGATAGTCGACGGGGAGGAGGTAAATCAGGCACATGAGATACCGACGGAGCTGGAGTAGTTGCTGAATCAGTTTGAGGGGGGGTTTTAAGACCCCGCGTGGCCTCCCACCTCCACGGAACCACGAGAACACGATCGTTCTTTGGGAGGGTGTGGCCCTCTATTAGCTACGCCCATATAAATATCCTCATGTGCAAAAGGATGAAATTGAGAGGATGGTAGGGGAGATGCTACATACCGACATCATCCATCCGAGTGTGAGTCCATTCTCTAGTCTGGTCCTGTTAGTGAAGAAGAAAGATGGTAGCTGGTGGTTTTACGTTGACTACATGGCCCATGAGACAATACCCGACAAGTTCCGAATTCCCGTGATCGACAAGCTGCATGGGTTGTGGTGTTCTTAATGATAGACCCGAAGTCTGGGTACCATTAGATCAGAATGCAGGCTGTCGAAATTTCAGGACATGAGGGACAGTATGAGTTCCTAGTCATGCCCCTCAGCCTGACGAATGCCCCGATGACCTTTCACGCCCTTATGAACAAGGTCTTTTGGCCTTACAGATGTTTATCCTTGTCTTTTTTTGGATGACATATTGATTTACTGTCACACTATGGAGGAGCATGTAGGACACTTACATGCTGTTTTGCAAGAGTTGCAGGAGCACCAGCTATTTTCAAACATGAAGAGGTATTTTTTGGGCAGCCACAAATAGAATATTTGGGCTATGTTGTTTCTGCGAAGGGGCGACGTCGGATCAGACGAAGATCTCAGCTAAGCTGGATTGGGCCCGCCCTATCACGTTACGAGCCTTGCGAGGTTTCATGGAGCTAACGGGATACTACCAGAAGTTTGTACATGGGTACATCACTATAGCTTGGTCTTTGACAGTGCAGCTGAAGGACATCTTTTGGTGAGGAGACGACGCTACCAAAGCGTTTGAGGCAATGAAGCAGGCTGTCTACGGTGCCAGTGCTCGCACTATCTTACTTTAGTCGACCTTTCGTAGTGGAGACTGATGCCTCAGGGTATGGTCTCGGGGCCGTGCTGACGTAGGATCAGCGTCTAGTAGCATATTTCAGTCAGGCCCTGACATCACAAGCAATACTTAAATTGGTCTATGAGCGGGAATTAATGGCAATAGTGCTCTCAATACAGAAATGTCAGCTCTATCTACTTGGCATGAGGTTCATTATGCGTACGGACAAGAGAAGTTTAAAGTACATATTGCAGCAGCGTATGGTCACCGAGGAGCACCAGAGATTGCTTTCCAAGCTCGTTGATTACACATTCGAGATCCAGTATAGGCTGGGCTTGGAGAATAAGGCGGCAGATGTCCTCTCCCACCGAGAGGAGATAATGTAGGTGGTTGCTATCTTAGTGCATGTCTTACTTGACTGGGAGCCCCTGGGGAGGGAGATCGAGGCGATGATGAGTTGACTTGGATACGAGTGACGGTGCAGCAGGGTTGAAGGAGAATCCTGGATACACACTGACTGGGCAGATGTTATTGTACCAAGGGCGGCTAGTATTACCGTGGAATTCATCACATATCCCCTGATTTTTAGGAGTTCCATGGCAGCGCAGTGGGCGGACATTCGGGGGTGCAGCACACATACAAGAGGATGGCGAGGGAGCTCTATTGACTAGCGATGAAGAGGGACATCGCCAGGTTGATGGCGGAGTGTGACGTTTGCCAGCGTCACAAGTACTTAGCTATGTCTTTCGCAGGGTTGCTACAGCCGCTAGCCCTACCTGAGAGGGTATTGGAGGAGATCACGATAGACTTTATTGAAGGGCAACCATGATCTGAAGGTTTTACTGTCATATTTGTTGTATTTTATCACCTCAGCAAATATGCCCATTTCATAGCTCTGTGGTATCCTTACACAACAGTGATGGTGACGGCCGCATTTATGAAGGAGGTAGTCCACCTTCATGGGTTCCTTGCGTCAATTGTCTCCGACAAAGATAAAGTATTCATGAGCAGTTTTTGGGGGGGAGTTG
>JAULAV010001375.1:0-19000 GCA_030789695.1 Scilla litardierei | reverse complement strand
TATTCTGTCAACATAATTGTTCTGCCAAGCATAGAGACTGACGGTCCATCAACGAAAACAACTCGATAAACAGGTTGGAAATTTAAGTGATAGATCGGTAGTCAAAGATCCAACCCAATAACAACAAGTCTGGTCGATAACATACCAAAAGGCAAACACAATGGATCAGAAAGAGATTAGCTCAGTAGTAATAGGTCGGTACAAGGGTTTGGTCGGTAGTATGGTTCAATATCAAAGTAGGTCAACCAATCAGAGCAAGTCAATGTGTCATTTAGAACGAACCCACAAAATGAGCTACTCTGATCCTCAATGTAAAGTCAAGTCAATATGTTAGTTTGACACATCAAACAAGTCAGGAGTTGAGATACGAATCAACAAACAATCAAGTTAGGTCGATAATAGCTGTAAACAAAGTTAAACTAGTAACACAGGCCGAGTCAATAAAACTAATTAGGTCGGTGCCCACAAATGCGTTTTGGTCAAAACAGTCCAAGATGGTAGCGGTTAGGTCGGCCGATGAATCAATTAACAAATCAGGCCAAATAGTAATGTCGACAATAGTTCCAATTAGGTAGGCAATAAAATAAAACATCTCAATAGGTACTAATATCTCATTAGCCAATAAGGCTGAGCTATAGATGGTTTGAAGTCATACATTAAGGCGGCACACAGTATGTTCAGACTAAATGAAACATATAGAACAACGGCGAGGTTCGCCAAAAAACATAGGGTGCCGATGGGTCCTCAGAGATATAGATCTTTCGAGAGAACGCATGCGAATCATCATTTCCATCGTATAAACAACCAACAATTTCTCAATCGAATAATCCAACTTTAACAGTCTGATCTAATAACAGACACGATCTAAATGGGCATTATAACTTGCATCACAATGAAATAACTAAAGACTAAGGAAAATAAAGTCTACCATTCACCGACTAAGGATACTCCTCGGATTCTCCTTGCTCAAGCCTTCTAATCACCATTGGTTGCTTGAGGAAGAGGTCAAAGATCGAACAGATCGGATCAAATTGAAATCCGTAAGCCCAAATAACGATCAAAGGTTGGACTATCAAGAAATATTTTAAAGGAGAATATTATTCACATGAAGAATGTCATGAAGAAGAAGATGATGATGATATAGACATCAAGGGGCACCGTTGGGGAAGATCATGGGCAATAACTGACGAAGGATACACCGCAGAAATTACATGTAACAGCTAAAGGATGGCGGCTCAAACAACAGCTAGCTAGGGTTTGGGTAAGGCTAAGGTAAAGCTAGGGCTATGGCTAGGGTCTATGCTAATATGAAAAGAGGATGATCATTCGATCAAATGGAGGAAACAAGATCGGGTCGGGTCAATAAGCGGGTCGAGCAATCTAAACCTGAAGAAGCAATTGGTCAAGCAAGCTTGGGCTGAGCTTTCCAATAAGAAAATAATGGATAGCAGGCTATCGGCTTGGTTAAAACAACGTTGGGCCAATTGAAGTAGAGAATAAATAAGAGAGGAAAATCAAGAAAATATAAGTATAATGTCCAATTAATCAAACATAAAAATGCATGTCATTACAACATCCCCTTACAAAATTTTCTGCCCTCGGAAATATGAAGAGCTATGAATGCTCAAACAAGTAAGGGTATCACTACATCATCTCCTCTTCTTGCTCCTAAGTAGACTTGCCTACCGCATTGGGATGCCACAAGACTCTCACCAAATTGATAATCTTGTTCCTCAAAGTCTTATGCCATCGGTCGATGATCTACACTAGATGCTGCTCATAAGTCAAATCTGGTCGCACTGAAATCTCTGAATGATCGACTATGTGCATTGGATCTCCCACATACTTACGCAACGTGATACATGGAATACATTATGCACTCCTTCGAGAGATGGAGGCAGTGCAATCTTGTAAGCCTATTCTTCCACTCGCTCAAGCACATCGAAAGGTCTAATATAGCAAGTGCTAAGCTTGCATCGGAGACCAAAACGAATCAAACCGTGGTTCAATGATATCTTCAGAAAGACCTTGTGTCCTGGCTAAAACTTTAGATGTCGACGCTGTGAATTTGTGCAATGCTTGTACCGGTCATGTGCCAACTATAGTCTCTCTCTGATCATCTACACTATATTGATGGCTTCTACGATCATCTCTAGTCCCATCAACTTGCGATCTCTGATGTCATCTGATGTGTGTGTGTATTTTATATATCCACGCAGGTCTTCTTTATGTTTTTCCGTTATTTCCCGCCGACTCGTACTCATTTTCTCGTATTTTCTTGTTTTCTTTCACTTTTCCGTGTTTTTTGTATGTTTGCAGGAGTTTGACAGCATAGGAGACACATACCAAAGATATCATAAGTCCCCAGAGCAACGGAAGGAGTCACGCGTGATCCAGGGGGGTCAAATGACAAAGATCTCCATCTTTCAGCACCCCACCCAATCGGTTGGAAACGCCAACCGATCGGGTGATGCACGCGTGCACCACCCGGATAACTGATGAAGCGACGAAAGTGTCAACCGACCAGGTCGGAGACCGGTTCAGCCCGAATGTTATCTCTGGAAATTGGAGCTGAAACTCAACCGATCGGGTGATCTTCACCTGATCGGTTCACCTGTAGCCGTTTCCTCGAAGAGCTCACCCGACCGCAAGCAGACCGTGCCAAAACTTCCGAAGTTACTGTCTTTTGGGCGACGATTCCAACCGATCTGTTGATTTATCAACCGATCGGTTCACCCGACGACGCCAAGATCCAAACGACGAGTAGCTTCCATCAACCGATCGTGTCATTTGACCGAGTGAAGTTCTGAAGACCGCTGCCGATTAACGAAGTAGGTCACCCGATCGGGTGATTCTTCACCCGATCGGGTGATGTCGTTTTCTATAAATATAAACCCTAGGTTTTCAGAAACGAGAGTTGTTATTTTGTACTGTTTTTTCTCTCTTGTGACGGCTGTAATTTCTTTGTTATTTGTAAGTGTTCTGATCTTAACCAAACTTTGATATTATCTTAATTGCATTACTACTACCGCATTTCTAATGCCCGATTATGTTTTTAATGGTCGATTTTCATTTAGATTGCTTTTTAGCAAATATGTGTGAGTAGTTCCCAAATCTGGGATTTTGGTGGAAACCCCTTGTGGGTTCTCCCTAATGCGTCCATAGGATTAGGAAATCGATAGGGATTAGGAATATATCGGTTACGTTGGGTGTTTTATTGTCATCGGCGGGAAAAATACCCCCTTTGACCGTTGGGCCAAGGGGGAATAAACTTGGTGGTTGACTCCCTAGCCATAACTCACGCCCTTAGCATTGACATCGAATCCTAGCACGCGGGAGGGGCAGGATGAGATGTTGGAAGTTATCGTTGCGAGCTTAGTGCTCCTGGAGTCGGTCAGTGTTAATGGACATGGGAATGCCCACTGACCGAACCCGGGTAGTCCGGTGTATCATCCTGGGCATCGACCGGAATATCGGGCCCATGGGACGCTGGTATCACTCTTAGAGGCAACGTCTTACCATTATACCCTAACTCCGATCGTTATCCCATCCGTTAGTCGTATTAGCGAGAATCGCACGATAGGGTGAAAACCAAAGTCCCGGGTTTCCCCTCTATATCGTTTATCCCTTGCATTCTATTTCTGTGACAACCAATCTATCGATTCGGGCTAGCTCACCCATAGGGTGAATCCGGTCCTTTCTGACACAAGCACAACCACAACCACGCCTCCCTGAGTTCGACCCTCAAGCCATACTACAACACCGTGCGCTTGCGGTTACAAATATTTAAATATCACGCCCCCAATATCCAATTGTGCACATCTGCATGCCACAAACTAGGGGGACGTCAAGCTTTATGGCGCCGTTACCGGGGAGGCAACGTGCTTGTTATTTTAGGATCTCATGAACCATTGAGTCTTGCTCACATCCCTATCTCATGATAATTTTCGCATTCTTCTTTTTATTTTTTATTTTTCTTATTCTTATTTTCTATTTTTATCTGTTTCTATCCCACTTTTGCTTCACGGGTGTTTGTTGCTTTTCATGCACAGGAGTTCAAGGAGTGTAGACGACTTGATTCCTGTTGATCCGGAGATAAACGCCACCCTGAGGCGTCTTGCCGCAGAGAAGAGAAGAAGAGAAGAGCCTGAAACCATGGGGAAGAATATCCTACCTCACAAGTCCCTGCTGGAGTACTCGATGCCATCCATCGAGTCCACCTCCGCCATCCGTCCTCCTGCTATTACGGTGCAAAGCTTCGAGCTCAAGCCGTCCTTAGTGACGTGGATCCAGCAGGATCAATTCTCTGGGGTGCCCATGGAGAGCCCCATCGAACATCTGGACTCCTTCCTCGAGAAGTGTGACACCTTCCGAATAAATGGTGTCACGGGTGAAGAAATCCGTCTGAAGTTATTCCCCTTCTCTCTGCGAGATAATGCCAAGCTGTGGCTTAAAGGAAAGGACCCAAATACATTCAACACTTAGGAGAAGCTTTCAAACGCTTTTCTGACAAAGTTCTTTCCTCCGGGGAAGACCATGAAGCTGAGGAGTGAGATCTCCTCCTTCTCCCAAGCCAGCCACGAGTCCCTGCATGAAGCTTGGACAAGATTTAAAGAGATGCAGCGAAGATGCCCTCATCACGAGCTTTCCAAGTGGTAGATAATTAATCTGTTCTACAACGGATTGATGGACGATTTAAAATCATCGATGGACGCCGCGGCTGGGGGTCCTTCATGTCCAGAAGTGAAGAAGATGCCGGGAACATATTTGAAAATATGGCATCGAACAATGAGCGGTGGTGTGACGAGAGAGCCACACCTAGGTTTGGGGGCATCCACAAGGTCGAGGACGTCGACAAATTATCCAGCAAGTTTGACTTGCTGTCGACCCAGATCTCCGTGCTAATGGTAGGAGCCGGTGGTGCCGGTACACAACATATTGCGGTGGTAGAATCCAAAGTCATTGGAGACTTCGAGGGTGGTGACATCTCACCACCATTGGACCAAGTAAGCGCACTATTCTACAATCCTATGGGGAATGCGCCGTATCCACCACGGATTGGTTCCAACCCGGCTTACTCTCCAAACAACCGGAATCACCCCAACCTTAGCTACCGGGGACCGTATCAGCAGTCGCCGCCTCAGCAGCAGCAACAACAGATATATCAGCCGGCTAGGCCTCAGCAACAACAGTTCAGCTGCAGCAGCAATTTCAGCAACAGTAGCTTCCACAATAGTATCAGCAGTACCTCCCAAGGAACCAGCAGCCCATTCAACAGCAGTAGCAATATGGCCAGCAGAGGGCCATCTCTCCGGTTGAATCCCTCTTGACTCAATACATTACCAACCAGGAGAAGATAAATTCGAAGCTGGAAATGGGTCAGAGGGCTCTCACGGACCAAGTAACCCAATTGGGGTTAGAAGTGGCGAACCTTCAAAGGTCGCAAACCTATTGCTGCCACAACTGGAAGTGAACCCGAGGGGAGCAAACCAGACGTTGGCACTCACGCACGAGCATGTGAATGTGTCCGTTATCGTTTTGAGAAGCGGAACACAAATCCACACAAGAGTGCCCCCAAGGGAACCAGAAGCACCGTTGGTCGTAGAGCGACCAATTGAAAAATTGAATGACGACGGTGCTTCGTCGCCAAAACCAACGACTCCGGAGGGAGTCCCTGAAGAGGAGAAGAAGAAAAACGAGGAAGGGAGTCTCAAAGTGTTAAAGCCCGTTGTGCCTTTTCCACAACGGCTAGCTCAAGCTAAGATAGAAAAAAAGTATGGCAAATTCTTTTCCATGGTCAAGGATCTAAGCTTGCAAATCCCCTTCCTTGAAGCTATCGAGACGATTCCCTCCTACGCCAAATTTCTAAAGGATTTATTGACAAGAGGATCCAGAAAGGAGAAGGTCGTATTAACGGCGGAAAGCAGCGCTCTCATTCAGAGAGCAAATCCGCCTAAGCTTAAAGACCCGGGGAGCTTCTCTATCCCTTGTGCGATCGGGGAGGTAAAGATCCATCGCGCGCTCGTCGATCTTGGAGCAAGCGTCAGTTTGATGCCCCTGTCGCTGTATAAGAGGATAGGGATGGGCGACTTGGAGCCCACCGGTATGAACTTACAGCTTGCAGACCGTTCGATCAAATATCCGGTGGGTGTTGTAGATGACCTCCCTGTCAACATAAGTGGGGTGCATGTGCCAGTGGACTTCGTCGTCATGGAAATGCCTGAAGATGAGCACACCCCCATCATCCTTGGACGGCCTTTCATGGCCATTGCCGGTGTATTAATTGATGTGAAGAATGGGAAGCTTTCCCTTAACGTCGGTAACGAGAAAGTCGAGTTTGACTTAGGGTTGTCAATGAAGCACCCCAATCCCTCAGATGATCCAAGATGCAATAAGCTGGAGTTAGAAGAAGAGAGAGCTGTGGAAGCGAGCTCCTGGGAGATTCTTTCAAGAAATCCCCCCGATTGCTTGGGGGACTTAGAAGAACCAGTCGGCCCAAAGGAAGATGATGGTTCTGGGAAAGCGGATGCAGCGCATACGATCCCTCCCAGATTTCAAAAAGTTCCTCCGACGAGGAGGAAAGGGAAAGAGCCCATGGGGCTCACCGGAGATGAGATCCGGATCCTGAAACGAGTGGCGGTAGACGCCAATATGAGAGAGAAGCCTCCAAATTCCATCAACGGAGGGAGAGTCGTCGAGCAAGTTTTCTTGTCACCGCCGACGACACCGAAGGGCGCCAACTCTGAATCTGAAGCGATGCCGACTTTAGGGCACCACCCCCGTCCGCCTTGAATATCATCTACGGGCGTCGAGCAAACGACTTTAAACAAAAGCGATTCATGGGAGGCAACCCATGCTCTAAATTTTTATCTTCATTTTTAGGATTATTTTTAGCTTTATTTTTTTCTATTTTAATAATTAAATCCAGCCGCGGGATCATCGATCGATAGACTTAGGCCATTTGTGAATTTTTGCAGGAAACAAGCCCTCATCCGATCGGAGGATTACTCAACTGATCGGGTGAGACGTATCAGACAATGGCCGTATCTGAGCTCCAACAAACCGGTCGGGTGAAGCAAGCTGAGACCAGGTGGCTAACCGTGTGAGCTGGGCAAAAGTCTCGGGAAATTTTGGGATTTGATCAACCGATCGGTTGATACGAAGCGTGGTCGTGTGAATGACCGGGTGATCTGTACTAAACTTTCGGGAAAAAATGTGAAGCGGTCACCCGATCGGTTGAGTTCTCAACCGATCGGGTTGCCTGTAGCCAATTTTCAGCAATATTTTCGACCTTATTGTCAACCGATCGGGTGAGTTTTCACCCGATAGGTTCGACTTAAAACCTATAAATAACCCAACTCCACCCGTTCATTTCCCCTTCACCCGACTTCGAATTTCTGTCGCCGTTTCGCCTTCTCCAAGCTTCAACCGGCCTTGATCTCCCCCCAACCGACTGCAAAACCCCCTAGATCGATCCCTCCACTATCCGTTTCCATCTTTCCCTCTATCTATCTCTATCTCTCTTTCTCTTTGATTTCACCCGCATCAAAACCCTAGTTTTCGCCCAAACCCCCCCCCCATTTTCGAAATTTGCTGAACAAAGTTGCCGCAGCTTCACACTTCTCCCCATTGCGTTGCATTGGGACATCTACGAGTGAGGATCTTCATCTCGATTGGGTAACTTCGCTCCTTAGCTCAATTTTCTATTTTGCCCTAGAAATTTCTATTCGCTCGATTGCCTCTGTGTGTGTACATTCATCAAATTTTGCATACACTCACTCACACACGCTCACATGGCCAAAGATAAAGATAAGGGTAAGGGTGTCATGCGAGAGGAGGGGTCATCTCGTAAGAGACGCAAAACTACACGTCCACCACATCCACGCCCTCCACCTGCACAACCCCAACCCCAACCCCAACCTATCGTCCTAGTTGAGGACCCACTGATGGGCCCACATGGCTACCACTTTAGGAACCAGGAGCACAAAGACTTTTACCATAGACTTGATGCTCGAGGGCATCTATCGACCAAATTTTCCCATACCCAAATGCTTATCGATCCCGGTGTCTTCACCGAGGTCGAGACTCTCTTCGCGAATTTAGGTTGGTTGGCTTTCCTAAACGCCTCGGCGGTGTCCTACCCATCCCTCACCCTCGAATTTTTATCCACACTTGTCTGTGAGTCGGGGTCGATCGTCATATTTCGGGTCTGTAACAGAACAATCCGCACCCACCTAGATACCATTAATGACATCTTTGGTTTTCCCATCCATAGGGACGACGCTATCCGTTCCTACGGGTATCCCCCCAAATTTGACGTCGATTAGTTTTGGTTCCGCCTCACCCTACACCCTCACTATCCCCGAGGTAAGGCCAAGGCCTCCTCCATCATTCACCCCGTCTTCCGTCTGGCCCACCATATCATTTCTTGCATCTTTTTCCCCAGGGATGAGTCATGTATCGTGACCATCCCTGATCTCTTCATTCTGTGGGCCATGACCTTTCCCTTTGTTCGCGGGGATGACGGGATTTCTTTTAGGGCCCCTACCATTCCCATCCATGCCGGTGATTAGCTTATTCAAAAGCTTCTTGAGATCAGCCGCGCTGGCAAGGGCAAGCTTTGTTGCGGGGGCCTTGTAACGATCATAGCTTCTGCTCCCAGGTATAATATTGTCATCCCCCGAGATCTACCCGCTGCCGCAGGACCCGCACGTCTAGATCTCGACGTCCTGCGGCATATTCACATGATTAAGCCCCGCCCCGATGGCCGCTTCACCTTCCATTACGGGCACCCCCAGCTCCCTATACCATTCTGCCCAACCCCGCTCGCATGACCATCCATTTGGAGGCAGACTGGACTTTCCCACCTGATCCTGAGTGTCTTGGGGGTTGCGCCTTCCATTCATCCCGGGCGCACCTAGACCACCTTTCCCTTCCGCCCACTTAGGCGAGCAGGACTTTCCTACATTCCGAGGAGACTCCGGGGCTGGTCCTAGTCATGTCATCCCAGCTTCTGTCCCGATCACCATTGTCGCCACCTCTCCGGTCCGCACTACCACTACCTCCTCCTTTCATTGAGCCACTTCCGCTCGTCTCACTCTCGAGACCGAGCTGGCTTCGCCTCGCGCTGTCGTTGCATCCTCCACCCCCTCGGATCCACCCCCTTCGATTTTCTCTCACCCACGATTCCTCACGCTTGAGAGGAACGTGGCCTTCATCCTCCGCCTTCTCACTCACGTCCACGGACCACCTCCACTCACACCACACCCCTCACCGCCACCTTCACCCCCTCGACGATTTTCACCTCCCCCATCACATTCTTCACCTCCACCATCACCCCCTAGGAGACCATCCCATCCTATCACTACTTCCATACCCACTACCTCATCTACTCCCACCGTTTCCATTCCCTCCACTGTCACCCCCATAGCTCCACTACCCTCCACTACCGTCACTCCATATGTGTGCCGCAAGAAATTATAGGTGCGTTCTCGATCACTTCCCCCACCATCCTCACCTACCCCCATCCCCCCTGCATCCTCACCTACCCCCGTACCTCCACTACCCACCACAACATCGGTCGCCATTTCACTCACACTCACCGTCATCACCTCCACACCACCCATCGTCCACACTTCCTCCACACCCACCGATTCATCACCTCGACCACTTTCTCCACTTCTCCGCACACCAGTCACCTCACCCACCCACACCGCATCCCCCACTTCTTCCACCGAGGAAGACGAGGATGATTCCTCTCCTGCTTTTTGATTTCGTTTTTTTTTCTGACCTCCCCCTTGCATATCTCTGCATTTCCATGATCTTATCATCTCGTTAGCATTGTCACGTCTAGCTTGGGGGAAGTCAATTTTTCTGTGTGCCGTCATGTGATGTTTTCCTATGTGTGTTTGTTTATTTGTCGTAGTGTGATTTTCTATTTTTATTTTCTGTTTATATGTCGTGTGGTATGATCTTTATTTTTATTTTTAGTTTTATTTTTTTCAGTTTCGTATGTGTGTGTCTCTTGTTTTTCGTGTCTTTTTGTGTCGGTGCATATTCCCCCCCCATTTTCATTGCCCTCCCGTATTCACTTTTATTGCATTGAGGGCAATGCAAGTTTCAGCTTGGGGGAGTCGCACTTTGTGCGTCATTTGCGTCTTTTTCCTCGTTTTTGAGTCGTTTTTCTCCGTGTTTTTCTTTTTCTTTTCTTCTTCTTACCTCTTTCTCCTAGAGATGAACCCTATGATGAATTGTCACAAAAATCACACACACCTAGCACGGCTTCGATAATCACGTTCATTAACCCTAGGAAGCCAAGTCCTCTTGCATTTCATGCATCGTGGGTCCACTTAGCTTTTTTGTGAGTCGTGTGTCGTGACTAGCGTTTGGTTTGCTTCTACTTTGTGATTTTGATTTATATATCTGTTCAGGAATGACCCATAGATTATCATGCTTCGATCTGAATATGCGGTATTTACCTCTCTTATCTGCTTCTGTATGCATGAATATATATATATATATATCGTATGCTTCATTTCGCATGTGTCGGGATTCCACAGTTAGGACTAGGATAACCCATTTTAGCCTATGCTCTGATTAGCGAAACATCTCCCTTGCCCAAGTGTTTAGAATCCGATTTCTTTTTTATTTTACTTGGTGCAAATCCCCTCGTCGTGTACCGTTCTCCCACTTGGGAGAGTACACATGTATATATCCTAAAATCCAAAAATTCAAAAAAAAGAGAGAAAAGAAAAACCCAAAGAGAAAAGAAAAGAGAAAAGAAAGAAAAAAATACATATGCATAGCCAAAAATCCAAAAAAATACATATATCCAAAACCCCAAAAAAAATAAATGTGTGTGAATATTTCCCTACCTATCGAGAATAAAGGGAAGGCGAGAATTTGCACCGAGTGTTCTACTCCACATCATCTCAACCCCCATCGCTTTCGAAAACACTTGGATAAGGAATTTCTAGCTATTATCTAGGCGATAGTGTGGTGATGCCCGAGTCCCTAGCTATGGAGTCCCTGACACATGATGTGTTTCTATTCTCATACTCTTCTCATGCATTCTTGAGCTATATATTCACCCCTTATTTCGAATCGAATCGATATTTGGGTCATTTCTTGGATTTGTGTATATGGAGCTTATTGCACGATGTAGATAGTGATACCGACTGCTAGCACACGACCACACTCACTCGCGCTTCACGGCGTGGGCCCACGGCACTTGTCTGGACTCTTTTTCTTTGGTTTAGTGTGGTGATTTGTCATTTGCTTGCTTGGTGTGTCGTTTTTGATTTTGTTGGCCTTGACGGGCGATTTAGGATTTAGAGTTTTCTTTTTCTCTCATTCTCTCTATTTTCTCCCTCCAAGCTTCTACTCTCACTCGTCTTCCTCGAGGACGAGGAAGGGTTCAGCTTGGGGGATTTTGATGTGTGTGTATATTTTATATATCCACGCACGTCTTCTTTATGTTTTTCTGTTATTTCTCGCTGTCTCGTACTCATTTTCTCGTATTTTCTTGTTTTCTTTCACTTTTCCGTGTTTTTTGTATGTTTGCAGGAGTTTGACAGCATAGGGGACACATAGCAAAGATATCATAAGTCCTTGGAGCAACGGGAGGAGTCACATGTGATCCAGGGGGTCAAACGACAAAGATCTCCATCTTTCAGCCCCCACCCGATCGGTTGGATACGCCACCCGATCGGGTGATGCGCACGTGCACCACCCGAACAGCTACTGAAACGATGAGAGTGTCAACCGATCGGGTCGAAGACCGGTTCAGCCCGATTGTTCACTCTGGAAATTGGAGCTGAAACTCAACCGATCGGGTGATCTTCACCCAATCGGTTCACCTGTAGCCGTTTCCTCGAAGAGATAACCCGGAGAGCTCAACCGACCGCCAGCAGACCGTGCCAAAACTTCCGAAGTTACTGTCTTTTGGGCGATGATTCCAACCGATCGGTTGATTTATTAACCAATCGGTTAACCCGACGACGCCAAGATCCAAACGACGAGCAGCTTCCATCAACCGATCGTGTCGTCTGACCGGGTGAAGTTCTAAGACTGCTGTCGATTAACGAAGCAGGTCACCCGATCGGGTGATTCTTCACCCGATCGGGTGATTCTTCACCCGATCGGGTGATGTTGTTTTCTATAAATATAAACCCTAGGTTTCCAGAAATGAGAGTTGTTATTTTGTACTTTTTTCTCTCTCTTGTGACGGCTGTAATTTCTTTGTTATTTGTAAGTGTTCGGATCTTAACCAAACTTTGATATTATCTTAATTGCATTACTACTACCGCATTTCTAATGCCCGATTATGTTTTTAACGGTCGATTTTAATTTAGATTGCTTTTTAGCAAATATGTGTGAGTAGTTCCCAAATCTGGGATTTTGGTGGAAACCCCTTCGTGGGTTCTCCCTAATGCATCCATAGGATTAGGAAATCGATAGGGATTAGGAATCTATCGGTTACGCGGGGTGTTTTATTGTCATCGGTGGGAAAAAGACCGCCTTTGACCGTTGGGCCAAGGGAAATAAACTTGGCGGTTGACTCCCTAGCCATAGCTCACGTCCTTAGCGTTGACATCGAATCCTAGCGAGCGGGAGTGGCATGATGAGATGTTGGGAGTTATCGTTGCGAGCTTAGTGCTCCCGGAGTCGGTCAGTGTTAATGGACATAGGAATGCCTACTGACCGAACCTGGGTAGTCTGGCGTATCATCCCGGGCACCGACCGGAATATCGGGCCCATGTGACGCTGGTATCACTCTTAGAGGCAACGTCTCACCATTAGACCCTAACTCCGATCGTTATTCCATCTGTCGGTTGTATTAGCGAGAATCGCACGATAGGGTGGAAACCGAAGTCCCGGGTTTCCCCTCTATATCGTTTATCCCTTGCATTCTATTTCTGTGACAACCCATCTACCGATTCGGGCTAGCTCACCCATTGGGTGAATCCGGTCCTTTCTGACACAAGCACAACCACGCCTCCCTGAGTTCGACCCCCAAGTCACACTACAACAACGTGCACTTGCAGTTACAAATATTTAAATCTCACGCCCCCAATATCCAATTTCACACATCTGCATGCCACAAACTAGGGGGACGTCATCATCCAAGCTTAAAGGTGAGCGAAACATCTGTCCGTACAATGCTATTAATGGGGCCATACGAATGCTTGCATGATGACTGTTGTTGTGTGCAAACTCCACAATGTGTAACTGTTCCTCCTACAATCCTTTGAAGTTTAGCATACAAGCTCACATCATGTCCTCTAAAATTTGAATCGTCCACTCTGACTGACCATTTGCTGAGGATGATATGCAGTGTTGAAACTTAAATGTGTCCCCAAATGTTTCTACAAGCTCCTCTCGCAGTGAGATGTGAAACGAGTGTCAATGTCTGAAACTATGCTCACAAGAATCCCGTGCAATCTCATAATCTTCTCCAAGTATCACTTGGCAAGAACCTATGTTGACTAGCCAACTCTAAATGGTATGATGTGAGCTGACTTTTTCAATCGGTCAATAATCACCCAAATGATGTCGATCTGCTTCCTGCTCTTATATAGACCATAAAGTCCATCGTTATGTGTTGCCATTTCCACTTAAGAATATGCAACAGGTGTAACAATCCTGCTACTCGCTTATGTTTAGCCTTCAATTACTGGTACACTAAACACTTAGCTACACTTCATGTAATATCCTCTTCATCTCGTGCCACCAGTAGTGTTTGGATCATATCCTTGTACATCTTAGTTCCGTATGGAAGAATGGAATAAGGCGAATTATGGGTTTCTGCAACAGCTCTTCTCTGATATCTCCAGAAGGTACACAGATCCTATTACCAAATCTCAAGGATCCGTTTGCATAAATCTGAATCTCTGGTCTCTAACCTATCAACACCAATCCTCTGATCTTTTGAAGCCTCAGATCACCTACCTACGTAGCCTTGATCATGTCTACCAAAGTAGACTGTTTCTGAAGACACATCATCAAATAAGTCAGCATTGGTAGAACAACATCAATCTCCATCTCGTAAAGCTACTGTTGAAGTCTCCACTGAGTTGTAAGGATAAGAACAGCCAAAATGCGATTCAGTGCGTCAAGTGCGACATTGACCTTTCGAGGATGATACCGAAGATCAATGTTGTAATTAACCATCTGCTCGTTCCATCGACGCTACTGCATGTTCAGGTCCTTCTGAGTGAAGATGTACTTCAAGCTCTTATGATTTGTGAGGACCTTTACATGCTCTTCGAGAAGGAAGTGACTCCAAATTTTCAAATCAAAGATGACAATTGCTAGCTCCAAGTGATTAATAAGATAGTTCCTGTCTGAAGGCTTTCGATGGACCCTCAGGGCATACAATCTATGCCCGTCCAACGTTGGACGGACAATAGAAATAAAAAATAGCAGCGGAATAAAAAATCATTAAACACTATAATGTAAGCCCCAAGGATATCATTAACCCTAGCCAAGAAAATCTACTATCTTGGGGTGGGTCTGACCAACCCCAAAGATAGATCTAAACTACTGCAACAATATATGAAAGCATCGTAAAAGAAAACATACCCGAAATTTCATTTTCGTAGAATACGAAGCGTCGTTTTCAGCAACCTTCTTTTCCTCCCCAAAGCGAGCCGCCTTCGTACCTCCAAAACTGGACCACCCAAAGCAAGCCAACAACGCGCCTCCGAGCCAATCACTCGTCGAAGAAAGTTTCACTTGAGTACGATCCGCGTCAAAGACAATCCAAACCTCCACTTCGTCTTGCTAGGACTCGAACGGAGGATTAGAAGAATTTTAGGAGGAGTGAATAATTTTTAAGTCTTAGATCGAGCGTGCTCAAAACTTTTTAGATCTTCTCGAATCGAAGACTTGGTGCAACTTTTCTTAGGGGTTAGCACGTATTTATATAGGGAGTCTACCCCCCTTCCTCGTCTCACGAGCAATGTGGGAATATAAAAATTAGAGGGAAAATTAATTTAGTTTCCCTCACACTTAGGTCACTTTGATGAATTTTCCCTCCCCTATTATTGAGCTTCACAAGTGATATGATATATAAAATTGAAGAGCACTGAACAGTGATCGCATAGAGAAAAACGGTGATAAATTCTGACTTCGTTTGACCCCTCAAACGATAGCTCCAAGTAGGAAAAAAAACTACAAACTGCTGATTTTCGTAGTCGTCAGTTAGGTTTCACAAAACCCTAATCGTGGTGCTCACATATGGGGACCATAGGCCATCTGGGCATGCCTACTGGGCATGCCCAGTTCCTTGGGTGAGCCTACCTACGCGGGCGGGTCCTGACCCGCCCGCTTGGCCGGTGTGCTCCACCCGTCAGGTGGGTCAGAGCCCGCCTGGGTGGGCTCCAACCCCCGCATGTGTAGGCGGGCTGCCTGTGTAGGCTCGACCTGCCTGCCTATGCTGGGCAGGCTAGCCCAGCCCAGCTGGGTTGGCTAAGCGAGAACTGGGCTTTTTGCCCAGTTCTGGCCATTTGTCCTTTATCCTGAGCTTTTTAGCTCCTTTTGAGCCGATTTTCGATCCATTTGAACACAGATTTTGAATGGGACTATCCCAAAAGCCATGTAAATCTTTTCTATGCTTTTAAATTAATCTGGTAAATATTTTACGATATATATTAAACACTTTTGCATCCTAAGCAATAATCCATCATAGCATTCTACTAATGTTTATATCGCAAATCTTTTGCAACAATATTAATTTCCATTAAATATAGACTTATTGTAATACCCTATTTCAATGTATACGAGTATTATTTACGTATTGTTGATCATATTTATACACTTACATCTTTATGTATCTTTGGGTATTCTTCCTAATTTTTCTAAAAATTATTATATGTTGTGAATGGGTATTTACTGGGTTGGATGAGTTATTGGGCCAACCTAAGTGTTTGGGCCCATATCTGTATAAGCCCACTTGTATTCTCCCCTTTGGCTATAAATATAGACCTGAGGGCTCTCCCCTCAGCAGTTGATTTATAACACGTTATCAGCACGAGCCTCTAAATTTTTCCTTTCCACAAATTTTTTTTCCGTTCGTTGCGAAGGCGAAGGCGAAGGCAAGACGGGAGATCCACGAGCGCGGTGCAAGCTTCCTCCATCGAAGGTCGTCATCCGCGTAGCGCTTCGAGCAATCGTCGCTATATCCGGAGGACGGATATAGAGGTAAAAACACTAAAAACGATACTTTTAATCATACGTATGATTGCCCCTCCCCTAGATCTCGCAAGATCGTCATGGGGAATCATCGTCGCCTTGAAAACGACGGATTATTCATCCCAAAAATCAATTTTTTAAGGGTTTATGGATTTCTTATTGCCAAAACCCCAAATCAACCCCGCCGGAGGCTTCGCCACCGGCCCCCCCTTGCCGCCACGCCGTCCCCCCCAAAGGGGGGGCGGCAGCCGCCGCACCCCCTGCAGGGGGGCGGCGGTGGCCCCATCTGCCGCCGCCCTCCCCTGCAGGGGGGCGGCCGCCGCCGCTCCCCCTGCAGGGGGGGCGGCGGCCCCCCGCGAGGCCGCGCCCCCCCCTGCAGGGGGGCAGCGGCCGCCGACGCTCCCCCCTGCAGGGGGGCGGCGGCCTCCCGCGGCCGCGTCCCCCCTGCAGGGGGCAGCGGCCCCGCCGCTCCCCCTGTGCAGGGGGGGCGGCGGTCCCTCCGATGCCGCGCCCCCCTTGCAAGGGGTCAGCGGCCCCCG
Source organism: Scilla litardierei (assembly GCA_030789695.1). Lineage (NCBI taxonomy): Eukaryota > Viridiplantae > Streptophyta > Magnoliopsida > Asparagales > Asparagaceae > Scilla > Scilla litardierei. The sequence goes on along the minus strand of JAULAV010001375.1, from coordinate 2,267 downwards.
CCGCGCCCCCCTGCAGGGGGGGCGGCGGCCCCACGGCCGCGCCCCCCCTGCAGGGGGCCGCGGCCCCACGGCCGCGCCCCCCCTGCAGGGGGGAGGAGGCGGCGGCGCCCCCCCGGGCTGCGAAACCCTAACCCTAGGAAAAAAACAGAACTCTGTGGGCCTGAAGCCCACAGCAGATCTGTGGGCTTCAGGCCCACAGATTTTAAAAAAAAGATCTGTGGGCTTCAGGCCCACAGATTTTCACAAAAAAAAAATTGGGGGGAGGCAAAGGGCTATAAACTCGCCTCAAAAGGCAACTTATTAGCCCAAAAATTAATTTAAAATGGGGATTCAAAGGCAAAATATTCGTGAAAAATCACGGTAAATTACGGGACGAATATCGGGCAGACAAGGGCATTTTGGGGATTTTTTGGGGGGCTTCTTGGGATGATGAGGGAACCTTTTTCCTCATACAAAAGAAAATGTTAATTTTGGGCTCTTAATCAATTTAATTGATTAAACCCATTTACTTTACAACCTATGCATCATAATTTCCTTTACATGCTTTACATCTCTGGCAAAATTATGTGGATATTATTTGCGTGGTTGTACATTTTATTTAAAAACTTAATAATTAGGAAGATCCTGCGACCGCTCTGCCGTTAGTTACCTAACCTAACGGTGTATGGCGTTGCCCAGTGGTCCAATAATTATTAAGTGATTAAATATCGCTTTATCCTCATATGAATAAACTGCCTGTGATGTTTGTGGATGAAAATGTTGATGAGCACAATATTCTTGCATGAATTGCTAAATGTGGTTTTTGAATCGGCCGTTTAGTCCCACAGTTTATTTCCCGCACTTTTATTTTATTTTTGAGAGAAATTGTAGTGAGGAATTTATGTAAATGTCAAAGAAAGAAGACCAACTTCCATGGAGTCGGAAGCTACGCTTGAAGACGAAGATATTAAATGGGACACACGGGGTTTCCAAAGTTGTATTTTCATTTTATTCAAGCTGCAAATTTGTATAATTTGGACTGTGGACTCTTGGACTCTTTCTTGTGGGACTGGCCGATCCACACGTTTGGCTTTTCATTCAATATTGCTCCCGCATGAAAATGTTCTTTCTGATTGATTATTAATTTATGCATGTTTGTGCTCTGCTAGATAAATGGCTAAAATTACAAGCGTTGACTTTGAAGTGCTGGATGCATCAGGCAGAAACTATCTAAGCTGGCAACTAGATGTTAAGTTTCACCTGCGGGCCAAGTCCCTCATCACTGCTGTGACTGAAAAAGAAAATGTTAGCGATATAGAGAAGGCGCAAGCCATCATCTATATTCGCCGCCATGTGGATAAGACCTTAAAGGCTGAGTACCTTACGGTCGAAGATCCACTTGAGCTATGGACCGCCCTTGAGGACAGGTATAAACATCAGAGAGATGTTATACTCCCAAGGGCGAGATATGAGTGGGAGAACCTGAGACTGCAGGACTTTAAGTCCATTGCTGAGTACAACTCAGCACTTTTTAGCATCACCTCACGCCTGAAGTTGTGTGGTGAAAAAGTCTCAGAAGATCGCATGCTGGAAAAGACGTATACGTCTTTCCATGAAAAGGATGCGATACTTATGCAGCAATACCGTGAACGTAAGTTCACCAAGTATTCAGAGCTGGTGTCATGCCTTCTCATGGCCGAGCAAAACAGAGAGCTTCTTCTCGCCACTCACAATATGCGCCCTCCCGGCACTGTCCCCCTACCAGAAGCTCACCATACCTCTTCCTTCAAAAAGAAGAGGGACAATAAAAGAAAAGAAAGACCACAGAAAGGGGGACAACAGAAAAGAGCCAAGGGCCCACCACAGCAGTGCAAGAATGAAGGGAAGCGCAAGTTCACCTGGCGCAGGAATGATAACAAGAAAAACAATACACCCCCACCCAAGAGGGACTGGGAAGACCAGTGCCACAGCTGTGGCATGACAGGCCACTGGTCTAGAGTGTGCAGGACCCCCGTGCATCTCCAGGAGCTTTATAAACAAAGCAAGAAAAAGAATGCTGAATCAAACCTGGTGGCTGCGAATAATGCAGTCAAATTTATAGCAAAAGACTTCGAGTCAGATAATCTGCTTGATTAGCCCGTTATCATTTATCTTAGCATTTTATTGTATGAACATTTTATTTCATGAGAGCTTTTATGTATCTTCAATTCTGCTGAATAAAATTTAGCCTTTCTAAATGCAAATGTTTACTCATCTTTTTTTAGATGGAATGCTCTCATGACTGCTTA
>JAULAV010001374.1:0-19258 GCA_030789695.1 Scilla litardierei | reverse complement strand
AGCATCTCGTCGAAGAGAAACGTCGGTAATGGGTCGTCTGAAACGAGTCAAGTGACGGTGTCAGGTCACGCTCATCATTAATCATATTAGGGTTCATTTCTAGGTTAAACGTGGCTACCCTAACAGTTCCATGTCACGATTTTGACTTGATTGTTCCGCATAATCGACGACTATCCTATGTGCAAAGATAATCAAGTCCATTCATCGATTTTTAGAGTTGAACATCGTTTTAAAAAGAATAAAGTAAAATTTAGTTAATGTTGGCGATTTGTAGATTAAGTTTTGGTTTTCTATGATTTGGGTTCTTACTACGAGTTATGTGACTAACCTTTAAGGCATTTGAACGTAGATTGGATGTCGGGTCTGAACGGTGGTAGATCCTTGTATCCTCGACCATAGGTAGCACAGTAAAGATCGTCTTGGGATCATCTTGGCTACGGGTAGAATATCGAGATAATGTGGCAACGGGTACGGCGTCGGATCGCTTCGATTGCGAGTAGCGCAACGAAACGTCATGGCGGCGGCTACGACGTCGAGAAAAACACATGAGATCAGCGACGTACATGGACTACTCATCATACAGGGGCTGTCGGGGATCAGAGGAGGTCAAAGGGGGTCACGCAGCCTGAGGGATGGCTGGAGCAACGGCCGACGGCGATGAACTGGGCTGTTTTGCGGAGAAGAGGACCGATTTGGGAGAACTGAGTGTTTGGATCCGTAGCAAGATGATACAGCCAAGAGAAAATAAAAGGGCAATGGTAGAGGGTAGATGGGGTCAACGGTGGTGAGAGGGGTCGTCGACGATGGCTGAAAGTGGGTGGCCGCTGGGTTCGAAGGCAAAAAGGACAGATTTAAATATACGGGGTGTTTGGGTTCGTAGCGGGGTCTGTCGCGGCTTGAGTGAGTATCAAAGGGGTGCAGTAGGTAGAGGGTGCTGTGGGGAGTCGACAACGACGATGGGGGTCACCGACGGCGGCCGAAAAGTGGCGGGCGCGCATTTTAAGGCGGCTTGGGCTGTTGACAGATTTCCGCGGTAACGGTAGATTTTATAGGCGTTACAAGGGGTTTTGAGGGAGAGAGAGAAGGGATGAAGGATGATGGGTTGTTGAGGGAGAAGTGGAGATGTCGAAGGGTGGTCGACAGCGACTGTGGTGGCCGAAAAATGGGTTGCCACGCGGTGGAGAGCTGGGCGGCCTGCTGTCATTTATCAGGCGGCAAGGGCTTGGTTTTATGGTTCTCCAAGAGGAGAGAGAGAAGAGAGAGGAGAGATGGAAGAGAGAGGGAGGTCGCAGGTCTATGGGGATGGCCGGTGGCTCGTTGGTGGCGAGGGAGAAAGCAGGCGCAAGGAGGCAATAGGCGACGGCTGTGGGTTGTTTGGGTTTCGTGACCTAGGTGTGAGGGTTTTGGTTTGTGTTTTAAAGATAAGAGAAAGTGCTATATGGGTATGAAAAGGGGTGCACTTAAGTGACTAGAAGAGAGGGTGTGTGAGAGGGGAGAGGTTTAGTTTAGGTGAGGATAGTCACATGAAATCTCATGTGATACGTAGTCATCCAAAAGATTTGGGTTAAGTTGAATTTCAAAATGGATTAGAGCTAAGCGGGCTTTGATTGTAATTAGTGTGATTGGCCAAGCAAACGATGTCCGAAAATTATGAAAGAACTATCGGGACGACCGTGACGATGAGAGGATCGAGGATATGGGGTCCGGTCACGAGCTAAGCCTACCGAGTACGAAAATAAAAATAAAAACTAAGCGTTGAAGCCTAGAGGCTAAAACACCCATTCATTCAAAGTTGATTTGTGGGAGAACGACCCGTGAAATGACGTTCACTAAAAATCCCACAAATAAGTACTCTTCCATATGGTCGCAACGACATATAACATCGTGTATTCTGGATAGAAGAAAGGACAAAGAAAATTACGCTTACAAAAGAGGAAAGTACGTGCGAAAAACGAACGGTCAGAAAACGACCGTTACACACATGGTTATGGGTGACTATACCATTATATAGTTATAGGGTGTTGGTCTTGTAGTATAGTTATTTACCAATGTATTACATGTTTGAATATATGTATGCTAGCTAAACTAGGTGTGTAGATGTGCTAAGTATATAGTGGTATGCGTGGCATGTATGAATAGTAAATTAGCGTGTGTGGGCGTGCACCATGCACGGGTACGTATGTGTTTAACTATAGGTGTTTGTGACTATATTATGTGTGATGTGTCTTGAATATAGTTAAAGGATTGTATGTGATGTGTATATAAGATGAAGTATTTGCATGTATTTGAATTACTATATAGTTGTGTATCTATAATAGAGGTGAATGTATATTAGATATAGCAAACATGATTTAATATTGTATGGTATGATTGCATGAGATGATATGTTGGTGTTGAATGTACACTAGGAGATATAAGGGTATTAGTATTTCCATTTTCGTTTTGTTCATAGGTAGTTACCTATACGTGAAGTGCTACGATTGTATTTGCTGGTGTGAACTATTTTTATGTAGATACGTGTACCATGGTTATGTGATAAGTGGTGATAGTTATATATGGGATATACGTGACCATATGAATGATTGAATTACGTGCATGAATTTGACTATCTATTGACCGGCGCCCCGTTTATGGTATTGGGCGCGGTGTCGTTTTACCGCAAGTGCACGGTTAGTGTAGGGTACGGGTTTATCGAACTCAGGGAGGTAGATGGCTTGAATGGATACTAGCCTCACCTAGGTTGTGTGCTAGCTACGTGGATAATGTGGGTGGAAGTGTAGAAATAAAGAGAAGAAATAAAAAGACACGAAATGAATCCCCGCTAACACGGGCTAGAGCACTCATGACACTTGGCATTGACTTGACCCAGGGTGAGACATTGCCCCAAAAGGTGGTACCTAGCGTCTATGGCCCGATATTCCGGTTGATGCCTAGTACGCTAGGTCTACCCGGTTTCAGACGGTGGGCATTCCCATGTCCATTAACACCTTTCGCAACCGGGAGCAATAAGGCCACAATGATAACTCCCAACACTTTGTCTAAGCCGTTCCCACGCGTGAGGACTCGATGTATACGCTAAGGGCATGATCTATGGCTAGGGAGTCAACCGCCAAGTTTATTCCCCCTTGGCCCGATGGTCAGAGGCGGTCTTTCTCCCGCCAATGACAATGAAACACCCCCGCGTAACCCTAATGGCCAAATAGGTCTAATGTGATTTCTAGCAATACATCGAAGCGGATCTTGACTGGACAAGACACCGGACCCCAATCCCCAACACAACTAGTGTGTTGCCATATGAATTGGACTCAGATTGCTAGAAATCCCTATTGACACATTTCATCGAACACATACCATGCAATCAAGTCAAATGAAACAACCCAAGCATCAATACTCCCCTAACCCGTCTTAGGGTTCATCAATACTACTCAATGGTGAAGAACATAAAAACAGGAAACACAAAAGACATACAAACGTTCACCATCAAGCAAAATAAACACAATACAAAACAATGGTAAACAAGAGAAAGAAATACTTATCTCGCGTTTGAATCTTCTTTCCATTACAAGATTTATTAGAAGATAAAACCTAATATAATCTAACCTAAAACTCCCAAGAAATGGGAGTGAAGCTGCTGAAAAAATGGTGGAAGATCCTCCCCAATTCGTGCCCCCAAACCATATAAATAACCCCCCAAAACATGACCGGTTCGGGTCCAGAAAACCCATTAAAACTGTCAAAACCGGCCCACCTGATCAGGTGAAAGTTCACCCGATCGGGTGGAAATAAACAGAGACTAAACAGCTGAAATTTGGCTCGCCCGGATGGCCACTCGGACACCAACCGATCGGTTGATCTGAAAATCCAGACAGTAGCCCATTTCAGCACACAACTGCGCTCAGAAAATTCCAGAAAAATTTTGAAAAATCGGATTTGGGCATGCGACCTATTGTTGGAAAGCTAACGATGATGCCGACGATAGAAATATAAGAGATCAGTCAAAATCCCTCTGGAATGATAGCATATCTTCAATGAATGCATAAGCAGTGCGTGAAAGAGGAAGAAAAGGCCACCCGATCGGTTTAAACATCAACCGATCGGGTGAGCAGCTTGTCGCATTGGCCGTCGGGCTTCAGAAGCTTCAACCGGGCGCTGAGGAGAGCGGGTGGCGTGACCGGGTCGTCGTTTGTTGATTTTCATCTTCAGATGAACCGATCGTGTGAGATGTCACCCGATCGGTTGGAATTCAGCTTCAAATAGACAGAGAGCTCTGTCGATCTTAGCCGATCACTGAACCGATCGGGTGAGCTGCTCTTCTCTTCAGCTCCAGTCCGGGTCGGATACACGTGCATCAACCGACTGTGTGGCTGGTCCACCCGATCGGTTGAGGGCTGAGAAATATCAATCTTCATCTCTTTGACCCTCTGGATCGCGCGTAACTCCTCCCGTTGCTATGGGGGCTCATGATATCTTCATTATACGTCCCTAACACTGGAAATCCCCTGCATTTACACAGAAACATGAAGAAAGTGAAAAGATACAAAAACACAAAAGAACAGACATAAAGCAACGGAAAGCAACGGAAAATCACGAAGAAGACGTGCGTGAATATATAAAATATAAACGCACGTCATCTATGACAGGTATAAGTATAGAGTGTGCAGATATATACATGTTTGTGGTATAAACGTTTGACTACCTAGTGCATAGATAAGCACTTGTAGTAACTATACATGATGTGAATTATAGTGTGATATGATTGGGGTAGTTACTAAAATGGCTAGATATATTTTTATTTAGAAAGTCCGAAGACGGACTTTATTCTAAGGTGGGTAGGATGTCATGGTCGCTTTTCGATCGTGTGTTTTTTGTGCGCGTACCTTCTTGTTCGTATGCGTATTATTGTGACCCTCTCTTGTATCCCAAACGTACAATGTTATATGTCGTTGTGACCCTTTGAGAGAGTACTTATTTGTGGGATTTTTCGTGAACGTCATTTCACGGATCATTCTTCCACAAAACAGCTTTGTTTGAAGGAGTGTCGTAATATTACAATTCAACGTTTGACCTCTTTATTTTTGTTCCATTTTCTATCAACCTAGCTCGTGACCGATCATTGTAGTCTCGATACTCTCGTCGACACGGTCGTCCCGATATTTTTCTTGTATTTATCGGACACAGTTAGGCTGACCAATCACACTAATCACTTTCAATCTGTAATTAGCCATAGCAAATCCCAAAATTCTAATTCTAATTAATAATCTAATATATTCCTATGGAAATGATACGTATCACATGTTTACTTTCATAGTCTATTGACACACTAAATCTACCGTCCCCCTCACACACACACTCTCTCTCTCCAATCACAGCTAACTATACCCCTTCTCTAACCTACTTAGCAAAACCCACCCTCATTTCAATCAAGCCGCAAGCCCTAGGGTTTTTGTCTTTCCCAGCCACCGAACCCATATTCCATTGACCCGAAACCCCACGGCGCTCTCCATAGAGGCTGCCGATGGCCATCACCGCCAGCCAAACCTCATTGCCGGCGATCTCTTCTCTCCATGCAACCGAAGCCACCAACCCCCTTAAGCCACAGCCTACCCTTCAACATTCCAGCCACCTCCCTAAACCACAGCTTCGGCCACCCATCTCCACCTCCCGTACAGCCGCAACACCTCCTCCTCCTTCCTAAACCGCCTGGGTCCCCCTTTCCAAGCCAAGGACAGCCGCACAAAAACCCTTCTTCCATCAAAAACTGTCCTTTTCCCCCACAATAATCCACGGCCAGCAGCCTTTAGCATGCCGCCAGCCACCTGCACCTGTCGACGATCGCCCAGGCCGACCCCCCTCTGCCGGCAACTCCCCTTGGCTGCAACCCCTGGCCAGAACTCCCCAAAATAGCCCCTAGCATGCAAAACTGTCCTTCCCCTCACAAAACTAACGTTCCCCTCTCCAAAACCCATTGCCAGCCCTAGGATCACCACCGATCACTCTCTGACCACCCCTGTGGCCCCCGGTTGTCCCCCTCTGATCCGACAGTAGGCCGTGCCCCCCGGATCTACGAGCAACAGCTGTCCCTCCTGCCGTTCATCTCTTGCTCACCGACGTTTGCCCGTCGTTGATCACCGTACCTCGCTCTCTACCAGAGTCCAACCCCTGACGTCGCTACCCGACGTCACTGTAGCTCTCAGGTCGTGTTGAGGTATACCCGAACTGTAGGAACCCAAACACCGCATGTTTAAACAAGATAAAAATCGTTAATCTTATTGTTTAATTAAATCACTAATTTAAGATAATTGATTATGTGACTATAGGTTTGGTGGTTGGTGATTGAGCACATAGGAAGAGATACTGGATTGATGAACTGAGGATTCGAACGCTATTTTCAGGCAAGTGAAACTTGCACGGTAAATTGTTAAGCCATGTTTAGGCCTTTGTTAATTTGTGCAAAAGAGACTAGGCGATGAAATGATAATCGCCTAGAGGCCCGTACTTGATCTAGCTTGACAACGAAGCTAGAACCGACACCATACTTGATCTAACTTGACATCGAAGCTAGATTCGACACCCTTGCCATGTCATTTCATGCATCTCACATGTCACGTTTATTTTGATATAACGGTATGCAAATCAATATCTTCTCACATTGCATGTCATTTCATGTTTATCGTGATTGTGTAGCACACACTACTATTAAAATGTAAGCAACAACGAGTAGGATCTTGACTCCTACGTCATATATTGAGGCTAGGTGCACTCCTATGCCAATTCAAGAACACTTCTTGGCTCGTGATCCAAAAGATGGGCGCCAGTCCATACACACATGGAGGAGTACAGTTAAACGATCGCTTGAGCATAGAAGTGTGCCCGTACAACCACTTCAGCCAAAAGACAGAAACCCTGTGCATAATGTGAATGCATGTTTTTATCATGAAATCGTGATATCTTGTTTAGTAGCTTTTTGCTACGACGTGTTATGCAAATGTTAACTATCATATTCATCTTAAACTGCTGCATTCATTAAATATCATGCTCATTCTAAAATTGCTACAATCATTGAATATCATACCATGTCACCATATTTTAGGCTGCAAGTTGTATTAAGTACTTTATGTTTCCTTGCGCAAAAGCCTCCCTTTCTTTTTGGAGATTTTTGCTGACATGTGCCCTTTTCTCTTTGGGTGTCACATGTCAGGTTTTGAGCCTGAGTTAGTTGATGTGGACGACAGTTTGCTGACGTCGAACTTGAGGTTAGTTATTATCTATGTTTTAGTTTCGCCCATGCTTGGGGCCTTTCCTTCAGACTCTTGTACTTTCTTTTTATGACCATATCTCTGAATGTTTTTTAATAATGAAATGGAAGTTTTGAATGTTGGTTAAAGTTTAACTGCTTCAACTATTATTGTTGTTGTTGTTTCTTTTGCAATGCAAGAATCTGCGAATGGATGAATACACGGACGCTTATCAGACTGCAGCTTCATAGCTCCAGTCTGAGCAGACCTCTTCATGTCTCGCCTTCTGTACTTGGGAAGCGGGGCATGACACCACGTGATCCCCTTTTCTCGCACGATCTTGGGCATAGAATCTAACCAACCCCATGCATGATGTTTCTTTCACCTGCACTTCGTCTCCCCGTTCCCCTTCAAAACCTCCAATGAGCCCATTCGCTCTCTCTTCGTCTACTCACCCTTCCTTATAAAACTCAAATCCTAGGCACCCTCCTCAGCCTACATCATCCTTCCCTTCAGAACCAAGAGTGTCCCAACCTAACTCCACTCGCTATCCCCTATCGCACCTTCTGACCTCGCCCTCCGCCACTTTCCGGCGACCCTCTTCCCCTTCAAACACAACCTCATCAGGCCTTCTCTTCGCTGCAACCCAACCCCACCAACTCCAATGAACCCAAGCACCGCCATCTTCCTTCTGCATTGCCCCCTCCACCTCTCATCGCCACCATACTCTTTTCCTCCAACGTGCCCTCTCCAAGTTCGACAGCCCCTCTTCGATCAACCTCCTCAAAAGACACGACGACCTTCCCCAAAACCAGCCCTCCGACCTCTCTCCCCGCAGCTCCGACCAACGACTCCGACGACCCAACGTCATGTACCACCTCTTTTCCTTCCTCCGACCACACTCCGACATCGTGCCAACTCCGCTAACCGCCTCGCCTTCAACACCTCTTCCTCCCTTCACAAACTCGTTGATTGCATTCCCTAAAACAACCCCCAACACCTCTCAGGACCTAGCGACCTCTTCCCCACTCCAGCAATCTCTACTCTGCAACCATGTTCCTCCAACTTCGCTTCCCAGCACAACCAATTCTGACATTACCCAAGCGCCCATGACCCACTCCGCCGACCCCGCCTTCAAACCTTGATGCCGACGACCACCACCACCCATCACCGACGACACCGCTCGTCTTAAAACCCAAATAGCTGCCTCCTCCCTCTCAAAACCAAGAACCATGCCCTACTCTCCGACTAAGCCACACCGTGCCACCCTCATCCATGGCAACACATCCGCCCACAAACACCTCTGTCTGACCCCTCACCGTGCGGCTCAGCTCTATGACTCACTACGGCCCCTCAAACCTCATCTTCCCCTCGAGCCCACCTGTAACTACCTTGCACTGCCGGATTTCTGCCACCGTAGCCGCCTCAGCCTCGAATCAACTTGCAAACACGAGCGAATGCAGCGTAAGCAACTTGAAGCTATGAGTTGAATTGAACTTAATGCACGTACTGTACATTTTCTAATATATATGATATATGGTATTATAATATGTAGTGTTTATATTATATAATACATTTTGTTTATATTATACCGTATGTATATATATACACGGTATATATGTATTATGCATTTGTATACATTGTAGTAGGTATAAGTTAGTTAGTATATACATATGTTAGTATATCTATTAGTACATAAATATATGGGTATGTTAGTATACACATGTTAGGGTTGTAAGTAAATTATTTAGGCTTGATGTTAAATCCGATCTTGCAGATACAACACGCCTTTCGTTGCTAATACCTGGATCCAGAAACGCTTCATCAGGCAAGTATTTATCACGTACACGTTTTTGTGACTGAAGCTGCCAAACATCATTAAGAAGCAATGCTTATAATCTTGATCAGGCTGATAAATGACATTTAAAGAGTTTCGGTTATTTTTGATGTGTTTCGATTAAATGATGTGATTTGCTTCCACCATTAATGTTGTTTACTAAAATGTTCGTAGTATAAATTATCAAATGTTTTGGCCATCTCAGAAAGATACAAAGAATGCTCTTAATGAAAATTGCATATCATTTTGTTTGCTCTCCCTTAATGAAATGTGATATTGAGCCTCGGGGCATATACAGAACATTGGGCCCTTAGGGCTTATATGGACTATCGGGCCCTCGGGTCATATAGAACACACATTGACACGTTGGGTGGGGTAATCCATTGTAAAAGAGTGCAGAATTTTGGATTTCACCCCACCGATAAATTCAACTGTTGCCCTGATGGGGTCGGTGAGTACAGAGCCACTGGTAGCTCCCTTTGGTTTGGGTGTAATTGTAATTTCTTCTGCCCTCAGACAATGGGCTTGTCACTGGATTAAAAGATTGGATGATACACTATTTTACTCCTGATGTTGCTATTATAAATGTGTAACCTGCTAACTCTTCTTACCATGCTTACTACACATTACTTTGCTTACTACATACACCACACTTTCCATGTTCACTACTTTGTGCACAAGACTTGCCATGCTCATTGCTCTGTACACTACACTTGCCATGTTCGTTACTTTGCGCACTATACCTTGCATGCTCAATACTTCGTACACTACACATTGACATGCTCACATTTTCTCTTATGTTGCCCATGCTTCACCTTATTGAGATCATATTGTGTCCCTCATCTTCAAAGCTTTTCGAACTATATATATACATACATACACACACACACACACACACACACACACACACACACACATATACATATATACATATATCTATATTATAAAAGAGGGATGTTATCAAGAGAAATTGGATAAGAGATATTAGACATGAGAAATTGGATAAGAGATATCTATATTATAAAAGAGGGATGTTATCAAGAGAAATTGGATAAGAGATATTGTACAAGAGAAATTGGATAAGTGATATGTATATTATAAAAGAGGGATGTTATCAAGAGAAATTGGATAAGAGATATTGGAAAAGAGAAATTGGATAAGAGATATCTATATTATAAAAGAGGGATGTTATCAAGAGATATTGGACAAGAGATATTGGAAAAGAGAAATTGGATAAGAGATATCTATATTATAAAAGAGGGATGTTATCAAGAGAAATTGGATAAGAGATATTGGACATGAGAAATTGGATAAGAGATATCTATATTATAAAAGAGGGATGTCATCAAGAGAAATTGGATAAGAGATATTGGAAAAGAGAAATTGGATAAGAGATATCTATATTATAAAAGAGGGATGTTATCAAGAGAAATTGGATAAGAGATATTGGAAACGAGAAATTGGATAAGAGATATCTATATTATAAAAGAGGGATGTTATCAAGAGAAATTGGATAAGAGAAATTGGACAAGAGAAATTGGATAAGAGATATCTATATTATAAGAGAGGGATGTTATCAAGAGAAATTGGATAAGAGATATCTATATTATAAAAGAGGGATGTTATCAAGAGAAATTGGATAAGAAATATTGGAAAAGAGAAATTGGATAAGAGATATCTATATTATAAAAGAGGGTTGTTATCAAGAGAAATTGGATAAGAGATATTGGACATGAGAAATTGGATAAGAGATATCTATATTATAAAAGAGGGATGTTATCAAGAGAAATTGGATTAGAGATATTGGACAAGATAAATTGGATAAGAGATATCTATATTATAAAAGCGGGATGTTGTCACGCCCCGCTTCCCAAAAACGTGGAGGCGAAGCGTGAGAAGGTCCGCTCAGACTTGAAGCTACAAAGCTGCAAGTCCGATAAGCGTCAATCAATTTAAACTGCAGGTCCTTGCAACGCGAAACGAAACAAAGATAATAAAAACGAGAAGAGACAAAAGAAACATCTCAGAATATCCATAGCAATAAATCTCAACATCGCAGAAAAGCCACCAGGCTAAAAGAAAAGTCTAAAAGAGGCCGAGCATGGCCAACAAAAGTACAAAGTACAACAACAAAGTAATGGTTCAAGCACCGACATCTAACATCAACCTAAAGCGAAAGCAACGCCAACAGTCTCTAAAACTGGTCTCCGGTGTCCACGAACTCCTCGACGAACGTAGGCTCAGTGTCAGCAACTACCTCGTCCGCTACAACTATCTCTGGCTCAGGGTCTAACATGTGACACCCAAAGAGAAAGGGGCACATGTCAGCAAGTCTGGAAGACTTGTGCAAGTGAAACTGAAAGTACAAGTAAGAGCAACCTAAAAGTTCTAGCATGATGCAATGACATGGCAGTTAAAGTAATGAGTGCAACAGGTAAAGTAAAGCGAAGTAAAGTACGAGCATGGCATGACATTCACAAGACAAGTACAAGACAAGAAAAGTAAGCACCTCGTGCACAGAGATTCCGTCTTTTGGCTAGAGGGCTGATCAGGCCACTCCTAAGCTCAAGCGAACGTTTATCCTTACCCCTCCACGTGTGTCGAGCCAGGGCCTTACCCCCGAACACGGAATGCTCGCTTCTGGACCACGAGCCAGGAAGTGTGTAAACAAGTATGGCCTAGGGGTGCACCTAGCCAGGGACACGGAAACACGGATTTGTACAAGTATTTTGTAGCGTGTGCTACGATGCAACAATCAACTTGGATGACATGTAAGATGCAATGCATGGCAGTTAAAAGTACGTACAGTTTAAGGAAAGTAAACGTGACAGTTTAGTATGCATGAACAACAAGTTTAAAGGGTTGGATCTAGCTTCGTTGTCAAGCTAGATCAATTAGGTGACGGATCTAGTTTCGTTGTCAAACTAGATCAAGTAGGCGTCTAGCCAGCTATCATTTCACTGACTAGTCTCTTTTACGCTAGGAACAAGGAAGTGGCCTAAAAACATGGCCCTACACAAGAGTTGGCAAGTTTCACTTGCCTGCAAGATCGACGTCTGAGCACACCGTCCAATGAGTCCAAAAATCACAATTATTCTACGTGCACAAGTCCACCGGCCTAAAGTCCTTATTATTAATCTTGATTAGTGAATTTAAAACATTTGAAATACTTTTTAAAAATACTGATTTTAGTCTTGATTAGCATGCATTGGGTTGGGGGTCCTAGGGGTGCAAAGCGTTACCTCAACACGACGCGAAAGCTACACCGGCGTCGGGTAGCGACGCCGGGGGTTGGAATAAGAGAACGCGCTCCAAGTCCTGATTCCAAAATAGTTTCCTCGCTGGAAAGTTCAGAGCGTCTACCGGAGCAACGGTTCCAGATTCCAAAGCTCGCACGTGCGACGACGGGCTACGACGTGCGACGACGTCGTACGCGACGAATCCTTGAAGAGCAAGCACCTAGGTGGGGCCCACAGTAGTCCTAGGGGCCTTTGGGGGACCCACAATAACTCTGGAGAACTTGGGGGGCCCACGGTGGCAAGCGGTGCGACGGGTGCGGGGTTGCGACGAATGGCCATCGGTCGTACAGCCTCGGTGCGGGGATCTCCGTCGGTCAGACACATGGAAACGGAAGTTGCAACGTTTGGGGTCGGTCGCTGCAGCGGGCGGGGGCTTGGTGCGGGGCTGTGCTTCGGTCGGGCGCTTGGGGCGGCTCGGTCACAGCGCTTGGATGCGGGGAGCGCAGCGCTGCAACGTTGCAACGGTTGCAACGTTGCGGAGATGCGGCGATGCGTGCGAGAGCATCGGTCGGGCACGGTGAGATGCGGGGTGCGGAGCGGGCTTTGGTGCGGGGCTTGCAGCGATGCGGGGAGCGGCGTTAGCGGAGCGGACGACCGGTCTGACCGAGGGTTTCTCTCGGTCGGGCACGGGGCAAAGCGGAGCGGCGGCTGTGCAAGCGGGCGAAGCGGATGAGCGGCGGGGGCTCTCGGTCTGAGCGGGGAAAACGGCCTCGTTCTCTCGGTCGTGCGGCTGCTGAACGTCGCAACGTTGCGACGAATCGTCGCAACGTCCAATTTCAAGTTTGGAAGAGGCTAGGGCTAATTTCTTGCGAAAATAGGTCTTCCTAGGGGTTGCTTATATAGTGTAGATGGGTTGACTTGGTCTAGGGCTAAATCTAATAGGATTAGAAGTTTAAAAAGATTTAAAATTTGAAATCCAACTACTCCAACTCATCCAAGGGTTTGACCTGGTCCAAATGAGCTGGAAATTGGCTCAAAAATTCTTTAAAACGTTTTAAACTCAAATAAATTTTCTTTGGCCGAAATTAATTTAAAAATAAATTATTAAAAAATAATATAAACCTTGTAAAAATTATAAAAGTGGTCAAATAAACTCCAAAAATTATAAAATAAATATTGTGGTGTTCGTGGCGACGAATGTGAGCTAACTAAGAAGACGGATCTCAAATTCGACGTCAGATGACGAAACTAAAAATAGAAACGTCTCCCGTCAAGAGTGAGAATCGTCACGTCTCATCGAGTAAGTTTAAATTGTGGGAAAACGACTCGAGAAGTGTCGTTCCAAGATAGTGCCACTATTTAATACTCTCAGAGACGTTCACAACGGCATATCACACAAAAGTATTCAAAATCAAACAAAGTCTAAAATAAACACGTGCACGGACAAAAGCACGTGCACGAACAACGTTCAACGAAAAGTGGTCGTTACATCCTCCCCACCTTAGAATAAAGTCCGTCCTCGGACTTTCTCATATAGCTAGTCGCTCTAGTAACTACCCCAAATCAAGTCACATTATATTTCAAACCAAGTATAGTCATTACAAGTGCTTATATACGCACTAGGTAGTCAAACATTTGCACTACCACCACGTATACATTTACATTCACATACGTATACACTTATACCTATTATAGTCAGTCAAATTCATACATGTATTTCAATCAGGTATATAAACATACATCCCTTATATAACTGCTACTCACAAAACAATAGTTCAGATACTTATATAGGCATGATCTCATACTAGCAAATACAATCATTGCTCTACGTATAGATAGCTACCTATGCACAAACATCAAGGGTATACTACCCTCTAATATTCATCCAATACCAAACATCTCAACACATATAGTCACACCATACCATTATTAAATCAAATTCACTATATCTAATATACATTCACCACTACTATAATTTCACGATATATAGCCATACAGTGCATGCAAATAATTCACCATATATTCTTATCACATACGGTCCTATAACTGTATTTACGACACACCACATATATCGTAGTCATCAATACCTATAACTAAGCACATACTTACCCGTGCATGGTGCACACCCATACACGCTAACATTTCATTTACATACACCAATCATACCATTATATTACTAGTACATCCACACACCTAGTTTTAGCTAGTACACATACGTTCACATAATAAGTCCTTAGTAAATAACTATACCACAAGACCAGCACCTATAACTATATACTGGCGTAGCGACCCACAGTCATGTGCGTAGCACGACCAGGCACAAACACTCCTATCACTATTCGTTCATCAATCATTGCTATATTCAAACTACAAACATACATTCAATATACTTAGAGTATACCCACTCAAGCTTGAGTGAGACTCAGTACACACATCAGGATATTCTATATACGTTGCACGTCATTCATACCTATACCAATACCACTCTAATATTTATATATATGTCTACCAATACAACCATATACATTCCATAAATCAATCACACTTAATATTTAGTCAGGCAATACTCACGTAGTTCGATCATCCTATATACCATAATAATAATACAGACATCAGCACACGTATATTTATAATACACTCCCTAATACATGCATATGTATTCATCGTATAGTCTCACACATGTAACATATATATTCACACCATAGCCTACTACCTATAATTAGTATACTAACACATCCACACATACGTAATTAAGATGTGCAATAGTCGTGTATACCTCACGGTATGCACGCATGCAACATCCCGCAAAGCAAGCAATACCAATCAAAATTATAATTCTAATATCCTATGCATATTACCTATATACTCAGGCAACAAAACATAACTACTTACATATAAGCACCATATATATCTACCTACGAGCACATACTCACTCGTACTAGTATATAGGTCACTCAGTAAGCCTACTTACTTATCTATATGTTCACCCATTATCATCACACCTAGCATATACATAGCTTTACCAATCATTTTATTTCAACCATTATAAGTATCTCTAACTACATACACAACCATTAGACATTCCAACGCTAACTATTATATACACAGGCATCCCTAGTATAGTATAGCTATCCACACAAAATCTATAACTACTAACACACAACAACTTCATACTATCACGAATAACTCCGAGTATATATATATCACACAAGAGGCAAACATCAGTATACTATGGGGCACGCTCATTCAAGCCCACGTACACAACTTGGGTACGTGCACTACGACTACGTCATAAGGTCTAAGGGCCTACTAACAACTTAGGGTTGACATAGACATTGACGAGCACTAAGGCCTAAGAAATAAAGAGGGGTCGAGAGCGTGACGAGGGAAGGACCGATTAGCACGAGTGCAGATAGGACGAATACAAGGAGACGGCTTGGTTAGACGAGCATTGGCTCAATGGTGATGTTTAGGTTGAGGGTAAAGGAGGTGTAGTGATACATACATAGGATATAGGAAAGAAGATAGGGTAGGTAGCACATGCTAAAATTCGTGAAATCTGAAAACTGTTGTACTTCAAAATTAAAATCCTCGTCTGGAAAGAAATATTTGGAGAACGATAAAACGTGGCGTTCAAAATAAGTTTGAGTCAAACATTCATAATAAGAGAAAATGGTCTATTGGTTTTAAAAAAAAAATCATTATAAAAGGAAGCAAAATCATTTACACGAATATTAAGGACGAGGTTTTAGAAATTTTATACATCAGTAATTTAATATAATGTTGTCAAAAGTTTTTGAAAGTTAAAGAATGAAATCAAATAACGGAAGAATTTAAACTCATGTTAAATGCTTACAAAACTTTTAGGCTATGGAAAATTGAAAATAATCAATTTGAAACTACCTTTAGAGAACCAGAGTTTGCCAAAAATGAGAAACTAATTTTCACAAGGTTCTTAATATACGAGCACAATAAGTCTGGCACGGATATAAAAATAATTGAAATTCAATTTGGTTTAGAAATTCTTCTAAAAGCGTGTATGGTGAGCGGAAAGAAAATAATAGTAACTTAGCATAAGAATTATCAGGATCGAATAGCAAATCTTTAAAATCAAATCTGGGAGGGTCTAAAGCAGGAAGAGGCTATGAAAATAGTAATTTTGCAAGAATCTGAAGTAGCGAGAACGTCGAGCAAAAACCAACTTACTGAAATCTGAAACTCCATGTGACTTGAAAAGTATATTAAAATTAAACACGATGTATCATTCGAATAACACAAATAAGGGGGAGGATTATAAATCGAATTGAGCAGGGCAAAAGTAAAACTAATATATGAAAGATCGACACATTTACATAAGTATAAAAAAAATATAGGCTGGGAAAATACCATAAGCTAGAGTTTCGAAATTCCGACAAACGTTTTAAAATTTTAAATCAACGAAGGGGGATGAAATATAGGTATTTTGAACAAAATTTAAACTTAGTGGAAGAGAGGATTGAAAAAAATACCTTCAGGAGATTTAAGATTTGTAACGGAGAGGTTCGAAAATTGATGACGATCGTCAAGAGGCGATCTCGTGAATCGAGGGAAGGAAATTGGTCGGATGATCAGAACGTACATACGCCTAGGATATGAACCAGGAAAGTCTACGGAAACTCCTACGGTCGACCAACTAAATATTAAAACTAGGCGCTAAGACTTCTAAAGGTTAGACGGTAAAGGAAGTGCGTTCAGCTTGGTCCGATATCAATGAACCCAAGCGAACGACCGAAGGAAAATCTAGAAGTCTAATATGGTCAGGGTTAGGCAATAACCACTAAGGTAACTCCTACGACGATTAAATCAATTGCTGGCAGGGAGTCTAACTAACAAACAGAGGCCTCTATCTAACAAGCACATGCGTCTAACTAGTCTACTTATCACCTAGTGTCATAAGAAAACGACTAAACTCAGGGCTTATTACTCGGATGTTGCAATTTATTTAATGGACATTCCGTTATTATCGTTGTTCCGTTAATTCGCAATTGCAAGATTGAACCTGCATGGGCCACCAACAAAACCTGTCACGCCCCGCTTCCCAAAAACGTGGAGGCGAAGCGTGAGAAGGTCCGCTCAGACTTGAAGCTACAAAGCTGCAAGTCCGATAAGCGTCAATCAATTTAAACTGCAGGTCCTTGCAACGTGAAACGAAACAAAGATAATAAAAACGAGAAGAGACAAAAGAAACATCTCAGAATATCCATAGCAATAAATCTCAACATCGCAGAAAAGCCACCAGGCTAAAAGAAAAGCCTAAAAGAGGCCGAGCATGGCCAAAAAAAGTACAAAGTACAACAACAAAGTAATGGTGCAAGCACCGACATCTAACAGCAACCTAAAGCGAAAGCAACACCAACAGTCTCTAAAACTGGTCTCCGGTGTCCACGAACTCCTCGACGAACGTAGGCTCAGTGTCAGCAACTACCTCGTCCGCTACAACTATCTCTGGCTCAGGGTCTAACATGTGACACCCAAAGAGAAAGGGGCACATGTCAGCAAGTCTGGAAGACTTGTGCAAGTGAAACTGAAAGTACAAGTAAGAGCAACCTAAAAGTTCTAGCATGATGCAATGACATGGCAGTTAAAGTAATGAGTGCAACAGGTAAAGTAAAGCGAAGTAAAGTACGAGCATGGCATGACATTCACAAGACAAGTACAAGACAAGAAAAGTAAGCACCTCGTGCACAGAGATTCCGTCTTTTGGCTAGAGGGCTGATCAGGCCACTCCTAAGCTCAAGCGAACGTTTATCCCTACCCCTCCACGTGTGTCGAGCCAGGGCCTTACCCCCGAACACGGAATGCTCGCTTCTGGACCACGAGCCAGGAAGTGTGTAAACAAGTATGGCCTAGGGGTGCACCTAGCCAGGGACACGGAAACACGGATTTGTACAAGTATTTTGTAGCGTGTGCTACGATGCAACAATCAACTTGGATGACATGTAAGATGCAATGCATGGCAGTTAAAAGTACGTACAGTTTAAGGAAAGTAAACGTGACAGTTTAGTATGCATGAACAACAAGTTTAAAGGGTTGGATCTAGCTTCGTTGTCAAGCTAGATCAATTAGGTGACGGATCTAGTTTCGTTGTCAAACTAGATCAAGTAGGCGTCTAGTCAGCTATCATTTCACTGACTAGTCTCTTTTACGCTAGGAACAAGGAAGTGGCCTAAAAACATGGCCCTACACAAGAGTTGGCAAGTTTCACTTGCCTGCAAGATCGACGTCTGAGCACACCGTCCAATGAGTTCAAAAATCACAATTATTCTACGTGCACAAGTCCACCGGCCTAAAGTCCATATTATTAATCTTGATTAGTGAATTTAAAACATTTGAAATACTTTTTAAAAATACTGATTTTAGTCTTGATTAGCATGCATTGGGTTGGGGGTCCTAGGGGTGCAAAGCGTTACCTCAACACGACGCGAAAGCTACACCGGCGTCGGGTAGCGACGCCGGGGGTTGGAATAAGAGAACGCGCTCCAAGTCCTGATTCCAAAATAGTTTCCTCGCTGGAAAGTTCAGAGCGTCTACCGGAGCAACGGTTCCAGATTCCAAAGCTCGCACGTGCGACGACGGGCTACGACGTGCGACGACGTCGTACGTGACGAATCCTTGAAGAGCAAGCACCTAGGTGGGGCCCACAGTAGTCCTAGGGGCCTTTAGGGGACCCACAATAACTCTGGAGAACTTGGGGGGCCCACGGTGGCAAGCGGAGCGACGGGTGCGGGGTTGCGACGAATGGCCATCGGTCGTACAGCCTCGGTGCGGGGATCTCCGTCGGTCAGACACATGGAAACGGAAGTTGCAACGTTTGGGGTCGGTCGCTGCAGCGGGCGGGGGCTTGGTGCGGGGCTGTGCTTCGGTCGGGCGCTTGGGGCGGCTCGGTCACAGCGCTTGGATGCGGGGAG
>JAULAV010001373.1:0-19705 GCA_030789695.1 Scilla litardierei | reverse complement strand
AAAGACAGTGGGATTTAGATTTAGATTTTAAAATTTTGTTAATTTAAAATTTGATTAGAGAAAAAAGAGAGCATTTAATTAGGATAATATAGGATCTTGGTTGAGAGGTTTGATTAGTTTAGTTAAGATTTTTGGGTTTAAGTTAGATTTGATTACGAAATCAATTCAGTTAAGATATCTCGATTAGAAGGGTCGGTTTGGTTAAGATTTGATTTGGAGAATCGATCTAATTGGGAATTGATTAGAAGGAATCGACTTGGTTAAGACATATGATTCATTATGATCACAATCTGATTTAGAAAAGTAATGTAGTTAAAATTAGATCAGGAGGATCACTTAGTTAAGATGTTCAAGTTATTACGATCTCGCCCCTGCAATCAACGTCAACAACAAGTTATAAAGAAGACACCAATGCAATCGTGAAGCGCGAGGATCGCAAATAAGGAATCCCATCACAAGTTCAAGCTATGAGAAATAATAAATAAAATTATATAATAATTACTTGTTGTGAAGGGCAAATTAGGGAAAATAGGTGTAGAGGGTTAAGAGCCCCCTACCTTATATTTATAGCTTTCAATAGTGGGTTGGAAACCCATTTGGCCCAATGGGCCTATTCATAACACTTCCCCTTATCCAACCAACATTGAATAAGAGTGTGGATTCTTCAGGGATCCGAGTTAGGATAACTGTCTTGTTAAATAAAGAACAGTTAATCCATAACTTCCCCTGTTTTGGGGATGTGTCTAGGGGTGGATACTTCAGGATTCAGAGTCAACGAGGTTGCCTCGTCAAAACCTTGACTACGGAAAACCCTGTGGGAAAAAAACCTGTAGCCAAGGGAAAAGAGTACAACTCTGCAGTTGACTCCCCCTCATCTGACCAAGCTTCAGGCTTGCAGATTTCCTATGAATCTACACATCAGTTTCCTATGTATCTATGAGTTCATAGTCCTCTCATCCTGACCCAGTTTACATTTACTCACTCTCCTCATCCCAATCCCATATACAAGTTTCTCTAAGATACTAGTATGCAGGGATTTGGTAAGCAAATCCGCCAAGTTATTACATGATTGGGATCTTCTGTACCTTAATCTGTTTTGTTTCTGAAGGTCGTGCGTCCAGAAGAACTTGGGGGAGATATGCTTCGTCTTGTCGCCTTTTATGTAGCCGTCCTGTAGCTGGGGCTATACATGCTGCATTGTCTTCATGAAGTGGAGTAGGCGCAAGAACACCGGTCATCAGGCCGGTGGTGGGGAGGATGTGCTGGATCACAGAGCGTAGCCAAAAACTTTCTTTTGCTTGCTTTGAAGATGGCTAGGAGTTCTGAGTGAGTGGATGAGACGGTCGTCATGGTCTGCTTCACAGATCTCGAGGATATGACTGTGTCACCATAAGTGAACATGTATCATGTCTGAGATTTCTCTGTATGAGGATCGGACCTGTATCCTGCATCAGCATAACCAACTAAACTAGTTGATGCCCCTTTCCTGTAGAATAGACCTAAGGTCTGATGGACCCCTTGGAGGTAGCGCAGAAGATGCTTTACTCTGGTCCAGTGCCGCTGTGTAGGTGCAGCGCTATATCTGGCTAGTAAGTTGACTGCAAATGCTATGTCAGGGCGAGTGTAGTTAGCCTGGTAAAGGAGTGCACCAATAGCACTTAGATAAGGCACTTCAGGGCCTAGTACTTCCTCCCCCTCTTCCAGCGTCCGGAATGGGTCTTTATGTACATCCAATGATCTGACGACCATTGGAGTGCTGAGGGGGTGGCAATTATCCATCTGAAACTTTTTCAATAAGTTCGATGTGTAAGTTGACTGATGTAACAGGATCCCATCGTTAAGATGCTTTATTTGAAGACCTAAACAGAATTTTGACTTTCCGAGGTCTTTCATCTCGAAGGTTTCTGTCAAGCTTCTAGAAATCTCTGCGATCTCTTCAGGAGATCCGATGAGGTTCAAATCATCCACATAGACGGCTATGATTACAAATCATGTTGCCTTTGCTCTTATAAAGATGCAAGGACAGACTGGGTCGTTTGTGAATCCTTGTTTTGCAAGGAAATCACTCAGTCTGTTATACCACATCCTTCCAGATTGTTTTAGACCATATAATGATCTTTGCAGTTTCACTGAGTAGATGTCACGTTCTCTCTCTTTTAGTGCTGCAGGCAAAGAATAACCGTCAGGCAATCTCATATAGATGTCTCGGTCTAGGTTGTCATATAGGTATGCAGTGACCACGTCCATAAGCTGCATATCTAAACCCTCTTGGGTTGTTAAGCCAATGAGGAATCGGAAGGTGATCGCGTCCATGACCGGGGAGTATGTGGCTTCAAAATCCACCCCTGGACGTTGGGTAAACCCCTGCGCTACAAGCCTTGCTTTGTAGTGAACGATCTCATTTTGTTCATTTCGTTTTCTAACAAATACACATTTATAACCCACAGGTTTTACACCTTTTGGTGTCTGGACTATGGGTCCGAAGACCTTGCGTTTGGTGAGTGAATCCAACTCCACTCCTATTGCCGCTTTCCACTTTGGCCAATCATCTCTGCTTTGACATTCTATAAGAGAGCGTGGTTCAATATCATCGTCACAGTACACGACGTTGATGGTAATATTACACGCAAATGTGTCATCTATGGTGGTGCTCTTTCTGTCCCAATACTCCCCAGTTCGTACATAGTGTATCGAAACTTCATTTTCTCCCGGTTTTTCCTCTTCATGAGAGTTTGGGAGAGATGGGGTAGCATGGCTTATATTAGCATCCTGTGGTGGTATTTGTTTACCATTGCCAAGGGTCATACTCTTTCGAGGGACTTGGTCCTTGGATCCCGGTGGTCGCCCTCTCTTTTTGAGAGGTCCAACCATTTCTGCTGCAGGCGGATTGCATCTATTTTGCGGTATGTCAATCCTAGCTGGAGTGTTAGCAGCAGGGACGTGTGATTTGACAATCTTCTGGTTGTCAGTAAATTTGTCCGGCAAGAGATGGACATTGTTTTGGATGTGGAGAATCTTCAGGACCTCCTCCTCACACTGGCTTGTGGGCGGATCAAAGTGACATAATGTCTTTGTATCCCAAGTGATACAGTCTGAAGCTTCGGGCTTCTTTGTCTGTGAGCCTAGTTTTGGAAACGATGTTTCATCGAATTCACAGTCTTCTAGACGTGCCTTGAAAACGTCTCCCGTAAGGGGTTCTAGGAATCTAATTATGGAGGGGGTGTCAAACCCAACATAAATGCCTAGGCGACGTTATGGATCCATCTTTGTCCTTTGTGGTGGTGCTATGGGGACGTATACTGCACAACCAAATATTCTCAAGTGTGAGACAATTGGTGGGGCTCCAAGTGCTAGTTGCATTGGAGAAGATGACTGACCTCCAGAAGGTCTTAATTTTATTAAAGATGCAGCATGCAAAATTGCATGACCCCACGCATTCACTGGTATCTGGGATTGAAGTAATAATAGACAAGCAATCCATTGCAGTCTCTTAATTAGAGATTCTGCTAACCCGTTTTGGGTGTGAACATGTGCTACAGGATGTTCGACTTCAATTCCCTGAGCTTGGCAGTAGTCTAGAAAGACTTGTGACGTAAACTCCCCCGCATTATCCAGACGAAGTTTCTTTATCTGGTGGTCGGGGAAGTGGGCCCGTAACTTGATTATCTGAGCTAAAAGCTTAGAAAGTGCTAGGTTAGGGTGGACAGTAGACACACATGTGACCACTTAGTAGATGCGTCTATCAGGACCATAAAGTACCTGAACGGACCACTTGATGGGTGTATTGGCCCATAAATGTCTCCGTGGATTCTTTCCAGAAAACTAGGGGATTCCACGTCCACTTTCAGTGGAGAGGGTCTCGTAATCAGCTTATCCTTGTAACAGGGTGGACATGGGAATTTGCCTTTTTGAAGAATCTTCAGGTTCGTCAGGTCTATGCCCCTGGAGTTCTTTATGATGCGGTACATCAAACAGAGCCAGGTTGTCCCAGTCTACTGTGCCAGAGTTGGAATTCTGGTGTTTGGGGGCACTGCAGGTGCTCCGCCATGCATATTTCTGGAGTGTGTATACTTGTTTGGTAGAATCCCGATGGGAGTCCCTTGAAACGTTCCACAATGGTTTTTGAACCATTTGTAAGAGACGTTACAAGCAAGTATTCCCTTTTATCTTCCTCGACCGTCTCTAAGTGATATTCGTTTAAACGGATATCTTTAAAGCTTAGGAGGTTTCGGATAGATTTAGGGGAGTATAACACATTTTGAAGTGTTATTTGTGTGTTACCGGGGAGCAATATAATTGCTTCCCCCGATCATTCGATTATGTTTGCCGGTCCTGAGATTGTTCTCAGTGGACCAGAATATCTACTTATGCTCGTGAAGTAGTCTTTGTTTTGAAGGATCGAGTGCGTCGATGCACTGTCCACTAGGCAGATTAATTCCATATCTAAAAAGAAAGACATTCAAGCAGTAAATGATATGAAAAGAAAAGATTCTACTTTCATAAAAATAAATGCTCAAAATATTGTTTTGACATGAAAATACAACTAGATACGATGCATAAAAGGAAGATACATTGCTAGCACATAGAAATGGTCCAGAACTAGAGAGTGTCATCTCCCATGAAGTCTTCAGGAGTCCATGAGGTCTCTGGCAACGCTGCGCTCTCCATCAGGTTTGTCTTAGCTCGAGGCTTGAGGCTTGCCTGGTAGAGGTCCTGGAGGTGTTTTGGTGTGCGGCAGATTCTGGACCAGTGGCCCGTCATTCCGCATTTGGAGCACTTGTCCTCCCAGTCTTTCTTGGGAGTGCCACCTTTGTTGGACATCCTCTTTTGCTTCTTGTCCACGAACTTCTGGTTCTGAGGAGGAGCTGGGGGAGTGGCCTTCTTCCGCTGCTTTTGTTCTTTCCATTTCTGGAATTTCGCCTTTTTGTCCATCTTCTTCTTCTGGGAAGACTGGAAGTGAGCCTCTGCAGGAGGTGGCAGTGGAGCGGAGCCAGGAGGGCGCAGGTTGTGAGTGGCAACCAACAGGTCTCTGTTCTGTTCAGCCATAAGCAGGCATGAAAGCAGATCAGAGTACTTCGTGAACTTCCTCTCACGGTATTGTTGCATAAGGATCATGTCCTTCTCGTGGAAAGACGTGAACGTCTTTTCCAACAACATTTTCTCCGTCACCGTTTCACCGCACAACTTGTAACGACCTGAAATTCCATCACTTCAACTTACCCATTTTTACGTATTTTAAGGATAAATTTTACTTTATAAAAATTCGTAAAGAATTTTATAACAAAACTGATTTCAAATATTCTTATAAAAATATTTTAGAGTACTAGACTTATCATATTGTATTTCGGCAATTTCAGATTTTCTCAAATGCCCAAAACATTTCTGTTAAAATTCATTTCCCAAAATTACCGTTTTGATTCAACGAATTTATTTTCTATCCAAACATATTCAAAATGTTTTCAAACTTCTCCAGTAGCCTCCTATAATCATTTAGGGTTTCCCACATTAATTTCGTAATTTTCTGATATTATTTCAATAGAGAACCCGCAAACCCGCTTTCTAAATGTTTTAGCCTGAAACTAGTATCACCGTATCTCAAATACCAAAACGGACTTCGTATTCACGATCCTCGTGACGATACGGTCCTGTGGGTACGTTTTGGTAATTTTTCGGAGTCGTTTGCGAAAACGAGTTTGTATTCCCCCGTTTTGCTAATTACAATCGCTAATGACCTTTTAAGCCCTAACCCTCATCCCATCTACCTTTTCTTTGGTGATTAGGTCTGAAAGGCTCAGATCTAACCTCCCATCTAACCCCCCATCTACCCCCTTCATCTACCCCCACTAATTACCCCTTTGCCATTAGCTTACCCTATAAATAAACCCTCCCCTTTGTATTAACCCACACCCACACTATCTCTCTCTCTCCCGTTATTTTGAAACCCAGGCGTAACCCGCCGTTCTCCGTCACTCTCTCTCCCTCTCTCCGTTTCACCCTCTCTCTCACTCTTCCCTACCTCCGACCGCCGCCCTCCGGCCTCGCCCCGCGCTCCGCCGTCGACCGCCGCCTCCGCCGTCCTCCGTCCACTCCCACAGCGCCGACAGCACCACCCCTCTCTCCACGGTCGCCCACGCCGCCGTCGCTCCGCCGTCAACCGCCGCCCCGCTCCGCCGAGGTCGCCTTCCTCCTCCGCCTTCCCGCCTCCCGCCGCCTCCACACCCCCGCTCCGACGAGCTACGCCGAGCCCCTCCGGCGATCGGGAACGACGGTGGGTGCGTACGTAAACCCCCAGTGGCACGGTCGTAATTATGGGGTTATTTTCGAATTTACGAATTTTTAAATAATAATAATTGAGTATTATTAGTTTAAAATCCATAACTAAATATATAGGACTTAGAAAAAATATGAAACCAACTCTGAAAAATCGGAAACGATATTTCGGACCCAATGGCGCTAGTCTCACTGCGAGCAGACGCCTACTTTTTCCAGAATAAATTTTTTAAACCTAAAAGATAAATAGGTATAAATCATTCTAAAAATCGTAACTCGCTGTTTTCGCTCACAATAATACGTGAGAAAATTATATGTGAAAGTAAACTTCGAGACGGTCATTTTGACTGTTCATTCAAGCAATTCCGACTAGGATTGCTCCCGTAAGAATTTACGGAAGATACACGTCACTTAGGTATTTTAGGGGTTTTAAGCTATTTTTGAGTTTCTAAAAAGTATAAGAAAATACAGAAGCTTCTGAAAATTATTCTCTCTTGCAATAAAATCAAAATATTTATTTTAGGCTTATATATAAATTTTGAATAAATTCCGACACCGTTTTAACAGTTTTAAAAATCAAACAGACCTAATTATTAATAGGGAAAAGTTGTGTTTTCTAACTAAGAAATTTGTGTTGCAGGTACGGACTCTGGTGTACCAACTTCAGAAGAAGCACTAGATCCTCTTCCAGCCTACTACGACAGTGTTGATTTTGGTAAGTCACGACAGGTTCTAAATTCAGAAATCCAGTCCACTGTGTTTGTACGGACTTTTAGTACCACACTTCTACGTGCTCGAAGCACGGAAGCATATAACACCACTTGGTGTTGGACTTGTCTTTATCCTTTGTACTTGGCACAATCTACTTGGAACGATTTTCAAGTCAACCAGTTGACCTGGTGTGACTGACGACATGTGGAACATCCCGTGGACATCCGGTAAAGAACTTGCACTTGACACATCACTGGGGTATTGGGGTAACTCATAGTTTGCGAGAGTACGGGAGTGACTAGAGTTTGGTCTACCTGTCCTGTCGCCTGTGTTTTGGCGCCCTGTCATGCTGCTTGCGTTTTGGCAAACCATACTGCTGCCTGGGTACCGGCATTCGTCTGGGTAGCACCCAGGCAAGAGACGAACTGAACGGTCACATATTGTACTCTCCGACTTGAGTCACGTAGTTCTAGTGGCGCTTGCATGGTTACTTCTTTACAGTCATGCACTTTACTTTCTGCACTTTACTTTCTGCACTTGTACATACACTACACCGTACTTTACTTTACTTCCGCTTGTCATACTTGTACAGTACTCCTTTTCTTTGTTTAGAATCGTTGTGACTTACCTTCGGTTCCACTTATGGCACCGGCAGACGACACCCTGATCGAGGAGATTGCTCCAGAGTACGAGGAGCCTGCGTACGACCCAGAAGCTGCGGAGTTTTAGCTGTTTTGTACTTGAGTGTGTGTTGTGAGATGTATTTCCTTTTCCGCATTTTCTTTCCGTTTTTCCTTTCATGTATCTGTGTGAGAGTGCTGGTTGTTGTTGCACCTTAATGTTGACTGTAATAATGTCTGAACGCTGGTTTGAGTGTTGTTGGTATATCTCTGTGTTGTGGCTATGCTGACTTCACTGGTTAACTGCAGAACCTGCGCAATTATCAAATAAGTAACGGGCCCCCGAAAGCGGGTCGTTACAAGTTTGGTGGCCCATGCAGGTCCATGCAAAATACCTCGTGAACAGTATAGTGAAACCAGGGTGTATCACATGCGATACTTAACTAAGCTGACATTTCTATGGATGCAGGTTTGACACTCGAAAGACGGACGGGAACATCTCGGAGAGCCCCAAATGGAGTTGACCTATATTGCCTTAATAAAAAGTCATTAACAAAATTTTGATAGGATTAAAAAAAGAAGCAGAAAATCTTTCTGTGTCGGTGGCACTCATATGAATGATAATCTTCCTTCAATGGACCATGATACCGGTCAATGTGCTTGGCTAAAGTCTGTTGGATCGACCTAGCTAGTCTGGGCATAAGTGATCCTGGCTTAGTCACTTCCCTGGCCGTGTCCGCTGGACCGCAAGGACGTGAATCATGATTATGTGACGTCATCGATCTTCTCCTTGATGACCTTTTTAGAATATTTCTACATCAATTCTTACTAAACATTATGTACAGGTCTTTTGTGCCCAACGATCGAGAATGGACGGAAGCACCTTAAAGACCCCCAATGGAGCCAATCAGTCTGGAGCCAACAACCCGACCGACAACGGGCCAACTCCCACAGTGCATCAGATCTCGGATCTGGCATTGCGAGAAATGGTCGAAGCTATCAAAGGCGAATCTCACCCTACGGGAGGCATCCGACAATTTCGCTCCCTCTACCCGAAGACCTGGAACGGAGAAGATGGCCCGATGAAGGCTGATGAATGGCTAGAAAGTACTGAAGAAAACTTGAGGGCCGCCCAGATCGGGAGGCATGCCTGGACAGATACTGCCAGGTCCCAACTAACGGATGGGGCCAGAGTCTGGTGGGGCTCTGCAGAAAAGCGTCTCCAGCGACCAATCGAATGGGAGACATTCACGGAACTTTTCCGCACCCAGTATTTCTCTCCTGAGGCCCAGATGGAACTTGAGGCACAATTTGTTGGGTTAAAGCAAGGTTCCATGACAGTGGAACAATACGCCGCCCGGTTCACCATGCTGAGCCGCTTTGCTCCTGAGTTGGTTGCCACTCCAATAGCCCAGGCTCGACGCTTCAAGCAGGGTCTCAACATAGAGATCCGTCGGAATTTAGTTGGACGTACATTATCTACCCACACCGAAGTTCTAGCTGCTGCTCGTGAACATGAGTTTGTGGAGAGGGAAGAAAGGCGTGGGTTGGCTGCCCCTCACAGAAGACAACCACCTCCAACCCCTGTTGCTGGACCTAGCCGACGACCCCCACCTAATCAGATGTACCGGCCCATTCAACAGACACAGTTCAAGAGGCAGGGCCCACCACCACCACCACCGCGCCAAACATGTTATCATTGCGGGAAACCAGGGCACCTCCGCTCAGAATGCCGATCTCTTCTAAACCTCTGTCTGGTCTGTGGATTAAAGGACCATGTTGCAAGGGACTGTCCTGAGAGGAAGTCTCAGCTACCTAACCCTGCTCCGGCCCACGTCCCTGCCAGGAATGTGCCACCACGTCCACCACCACCTACTCAGCAACGTCAGCCACTCCCTCCCCAGCAATAGGTATACCAGCAAGCTCGCCCACAGGCGCCACCTCCAAGGCGCCAAACCTATACCATGACAGTAGAGGAGGCCGAGGCAACAGACCAGGTGATCACAGGTATGAGATTTCCGTTCGCTAAGCTACACACTCTATTATTTAGGGATCGTAAGCTTAGACATGATTCTCATCACCGTAGGTACCGTCTTAGTAGCCGGTAAGCCTGCCCTCACGCTATTCGATTCAGGAGCTACACATTGCTTCTTGGCAAATCGATTCGTCCAAACACATGCCATAGCTGTTGAACCTCTGACTTCCCGTTGGAAGGTCGAGACCGCTGGTGGTTCCCTACCGGTAACCAGCGAATGCCTTCACTGCTCTGTAGTGATTTGCGGACGAGATCTCTTTGCCGACTTCATGGTGATAGAGATGCCAACTTTCGATGCTGTTCTTGGGATGGACTGGTTAGGGACATTTCATGCCACCATTGACTGTCGTCAAAGGAGGGTAGAATTCGAAATACCTAACCATCCAAAGTTCGAGTTCCTCAGCGGAAGCCGATCAGAAGGACCGGTGAAGTACCGAGCCAGACTTTCGGAAGCCATGGCGACTACAGCAGAAGATGAGCAAGAAATGCCTGAGATAGTGCGAGAATTCTTGGACGTATTTCCGGACGACCTCTCAGGTTTGCCTCCGGATCGCGGCCTTGAATTTACCATTGATCTTATGCCAGGTGCACAACCAATGTCCAAGGGACCCTACCGCATGGCACCGCCTGAGCTTGAAGAGATTCGAGCTCAATTAGATGATCTTATACAGAAAGGATGGATACGACCCAGTGTATCCACATGGGGTGCCCCAGTACTGCTCGTGAAGAAGAAGGACGGATCGCAACGCATGTGCATCGACTACCGGGAGCTGAACAAGATGACGGTGAAGAACAAATACCCGCTGCCCCGCATCGACGACCTGTTCGACCAGCTTGGAGGATCGAGCGTGTATTCAAAGCTGGACCTGAAGACCGGATATCACCAAGTGAAGGTGAAGAAGGAGGATGTCCACAAGACTACATTTCGGACAAGATATGGACACTACGAATTCCTGGTGATGCCATTTGGTGTGACTAATGCACCTGCTGTATTCATGAGTCTCATGAACCAGGTTCTTTACAACCATCTGGACAAGTTCGTAGTCGTCTACATCGACGACATCCTCGTCTACTCAAAGGACGCCGAGGAGCATAGAGCTCACTTGAGAAAGGTCTTGGAGACGCTAAGACAACACCAACTGTATGCCAAGTACAGTAAGTGTGAGTTTTGGCTCGACAAGGTGGCTTTCCTGGGCCACATCATATCTGGAGAAGGGATATCCGTCGATCCCGAGAAGGTAGCTGCTGTCCAGAACTGGCCAGCCCCGAAGACCGTCACCGAGATTCGAAGTTTCCTAGGACTGGCTGGTTACTACCGACGATTCATCCAGGACTTCTCGAAGATCGCAGGATCCATGACAAAATTGACGAGAAAGGACGTAATGTTCGTCTGGTCGAAGGCCTGCGAGGATGCTTTCCAGGAGTTGAAGAAGAGACTGACTTCTGCCCCGATTCTGGTCATCCCAGACAGAACCGGAGGGTTCGAAGTATTTTGTGATGCTTCTGGCAAAGGACTCGGGTGCGTGCTGCATCAGCATGGCCGAGTCGTCGCCTATGCTTCCAGGCAATTGAAGATCCATGAGAAGAACTACCCCACTCATGACCTTGAGTTGGCGGCATTTATTTTTGCTCTGAAGATTTGGAGGCACTTCTTGCTGGGCGAACACGTAAAGATCTTCTCAGATCACAAGAGTCTCAAATACCTGTTCACCCAGAAGGAGCTCAACATGCGCCAACGCCGATGGATCGAGCTGATGGCGGATTATGATATTGACCTTCAGTACCATCCTGGGAAGGTCAATGTCGTACCGGATGCTTTGAGTCGCCTCCCTGCAGTGATGACTCTCACATCACAATGGAGGCTTCGACACGAGATCCGAGCCATGGAGATGGATGTCATACTTCCTGGAGTAACGTCTTCGTTGCTCAACCTTCAGATCCAGTCCGACTTAGTGGACAAGATCAAAGCTGCCCAAGCCGGGGACGAGAAGCTGCAGAAGATCAGAGACATGGTGTTAGCAGGTCAGAGGCCGGAATTCAAGATCCATGAGGATGGATCTTTGAGATTC
Source organism: Scilla litardierei (assembly GCA_030789695.1). Classification (NCBI taxonomy): domain Eukaryota; kingdom Viridiplantae; phylum Streptophyta; class Magnoliopsida; order Asparagales; family Asparagaceae; genus Scilla; species Scilla litardierei. Next base: position 8,000 of record JAULAV010001373.1, on the reverse strand, counting down.
GGCAACCGCATCTGCGTACCATCTGGGGATGTCAGAGAAGCTTTATTGGAGGAAGCTCACAGCTCTCCGTATTCTATTCATCCAGGCGGGACCAAGATGTACCAAGACTTGCGGCTACACTACTGGTGGCATGGGATGAAGAGAAGCGTCGCACGCAGTGTGGCGAAGTGTATAGTGTGCCAGCAGGTGAAGGCTGAACATCACCGGTCTGCCGGATTGTTGCAGCCTTTGCCCATCCCAGAGTGGAAGTGGCAGCACATCACGATGGACTTCGTGACGGGACTGCCCAAGAGCACGAAGCACAATGATGCTGTTTGGGTGATCGTTGATCGATTGACCAAGTCAGCACACTTCATTCCTTTCAGAGTGGGCCAGTCGACCGAGATGCTTGCCAAGAAATACATGGAGGAGATCGTGAAGCTGCATGGTGTCCCTGTCAGCATTGTTTCGGACAGAGACACTCGATTCACGTCTCATTTTTGGAAGAGCTTGCAGGAGTGTCTGGGGACCCGATTGAGCTTCAGTACAGCTTATCATCCTCAGACAGATGGCCAGTCGGAACGCACCATTCAGATCCTAGAGGACATGTTGCGTGCATGTATGCTGGACTTCAAGGGATCTTGGGAGGATCATCTACATCTCGTGGAGTTTGCATACAACAACAGTTATCAGGCCAGCATCGGTATGGCGCCTTTTGCAGCGCTATACGGCAGGAAGTGTCGTTCCCCCTTGAGCTGGGACGACGTTGGCGACCGAGAGCTCATCGGCCCAGATTTGATTGTAGAGGCAGTTGAAGTAGTTCGGACCATCAGAGAGAAGCTACAGTTGGCGCAGGATCGATACAAGCATTGGGCAGATGCGAAGCGCAGACATTTGGAGTTCCAGCCCGACGATCATGTATTCTTGAAGATCTCACCGAATCGTGGAATGATTCGCTTTGGACGAAGAGGGAAGCTCAGCCCTCGATATATTGGGCCATTCGATATCTTGGAGCAAGTAGGCGAGGTGGCATATCGCCTTGCCTTGCCACCTGCATTGGAAGGAGTCCATGAAGTCTTTCATATCTCGCAGCTTCGACGCTACGTGAGTGATCCCAGTCATATTGTGGATTACTCCGAGATTGCTGTTCGTCCGGATCTATCTTATGATCAGCTACCAGTCAAGATCCTGGATCGACGACAGAAGATCCTCAAGAATAGAGTGATCAATCTTGTCAGGGTCTTGTGGCGTCACGACTCACCTGGAGAGTCTACTTGGGAGCGAGAGGATGATATGAAGGAACGCTACCCTTACTTGTTTGCCGAGACTGAGAATCTTACTAGTCTTGAGACTAGTCTCGGAAACAATGTAGATGATAGTATGTATTCTTAGACAGCATCTCTTGTTTTCTAGATGCTGTGATATCACATTATATTTCGTAATTATATTTTCTATCATTTATTTGCTTGAGCTTCTTCATAACATCAATTACTTACTTTAATAAAGTTTGAAATTCCGAGGACAGAATTATTTTAAGGAGGGTAGGATGTAACGACCTGAAATTCCATCACTTCAACTTACCCATTTTTACGTATTTTAAGGATAAATTTTACTTTATAAAAATTCGTAAAGAATTTTATAACAAAACTGATTTCAAATATTCTTATAAAAATATTTTAGAGTACTAGACTTATCATATTGTATTTCGGCAATTTCAGATTTTCTCAAATGCCCAAAACATTTCTGTTAAAATTCATTTCCCAAAATTACCGTTTTGATTCAACGAATTTATTTTCTATCCAAACATATTCAAAATGTTTTCAAACTTCTCCAGTAGCCTCCTATAATCATTTAGGGTTTCCCACATTAATTTCGTAATTTTCTGATATCATTTCAATAGAGAACCCGCAAACCCGCTTTCTAAATGTTTTAGCCTGAAACTAGTATCACCGTATCTCAAATCCCAAAACGGACTTCGTATTCACGATCCTCGTGACGATACGGTCCTGTGGGTACGTTTTGGTAATTTTTCGGAGTCGTTTGCGAAAACGAGTTTGTATTCCCCCGTTTTGCTAATTACAATCGCTAATGACCTTTTAAGCCCTAACCCTCATCCCATCTACCTTTTCTTTGGTGATTAGGTCTGAAATGGCTCAGATCTAACCTCCCATCTAACCCCCCATCTACCCCCTTCATCTACCCCCACTAATTACCCCTTTGCCATTAGCTTACCCTATAAATAAACCTTCCCCTTTGTATTAACCCACACCCACACTATCTCTCTCTCTCCCGTTATTTTGAAACCCAGGCGTAAACCCACCGTTCTCCGTCACTCTCTCTCCCTCTCTCCGTTTCACCCTCTCTCTCACTCTTCCCTACCTCCGACCGCCACCCTCCGGCCTCGCCCCGCGCTCCGCCGTCGACCGCCGCCTCCGCCGTCCTCCGTCCACTCCCACAGCGCCGACAGCACCACCCCTCTCTCCACGGTCGCCCACGCCACCGTCGCTCCGTCGTCAACCGCCGCCCCGCTCCGCCGAGGTCGCCTTCCTCCTCCGCCTTCCCGCCTCCCGCCGCCTCCACACCCCCGCTCCGACGAGCTACGCCGAGCCCCTCCGACGATCGGGAACGACGGTGGGTGCGTACGTAAACCCCCAGTGGCACGGTCGTAATTATGGGGTTATTTTCGAATTTACGAATTTTTAAATATTAATAATTGAGTATTATTAGTTTAAAATCCATAACTAAATATATAGGACTTAGAAAAAATATGAAACCAACTCTGAAAAATCGGAAACGATATTTCGGACCCAATGGCGCTAGTCTCACTGCGAGCAGACACCTACTTTTTCCAGAATAAATTTTTTAAACCTAAAAGATAAATAGGTATAAATAATTCTAAAAATCGTAACTCGCTGTTTTCGCTCACAATAATACGTGAGAAAATTATATGTGAAAGTAAACTTCGAGACGGTCATTTTGACTGTTCATTCAAGCAATTCCGACTAGGATTGCTCCCGTAAGAATTTACGGAAGATACACGTCACTTAGGTATTTTAGGGGTTTTAAGCTATTTTTGAGTTTCTAAAAAGTATAAGAAAATACAGAAGCTTCTGAAAATTCTTCTCTCTTGCAATAAAATCAAAATATTTATTTTAGGCTTATATATAAATTTTGAATAAATTCCGACACCGTTTTAACAGTTTTAAAGATCAAACAGACCTAATTATTAATAGGGAAAAGTTGTGTTTTCTAACTAAGAAATTTGTGTTGCAGGTACGGACTCTGGTGTACCAACTTCAGAAGAAGCACTAGATCCTCTTCTAGCCTACTACGACAGTGTTGATTTTGGTAAGTCACGACAGGTTCTAAATTCAGAAATCCAGTCCACTGTGTTTGTACGGACTTTTAGTACCACACTTCTACGTGCTCGAAGCACGGAAGCATATAACACCACTTGGTGTTGGACTTGTCTTTATCCTTTGTACTTGGCACAATCTACTTGGAACGATTTTCAAGTCAACCAGTTGACCTGGTGTGACTGACGACATGTGGAACATCCCGTGGACATCCGGTAAAGAACTTGCACTTGACACATCACTGGGGTATTGGGGTAACTCATAGTTTGCGAGAGTACGGGAGTGACTAGAGTTTGGTCTACCTATCCTGTCGCCTGTGTTTTGGCGCCCTGTCCTGCTGCCTGCGTTTTGGCAAACCATACTGCTGCCTGGGTACCGGCATTCGTCTGGGTAGCACCCAGGCAAGAGACGAACTGAACGGTCACATATTGTACTCTCCGACTTGAGTCACGTAGTTCTAGTGGCGCTTGCATGGTTACTTCTTTACAGTCATGCACTTTACTTTCTGCACTTTACTTTCTGCACTTGTACATACACTACACCGTACTTTACTTTACTTCCGCTTGTCATACTTGTACAGTACTCCTTTTCTTTGTTTAGAATCGTTGTGACTTACCTTCGGTTCCACTTATGGCACCGGCAGACGACACCCTGATCGAGGAGATTGCTCCAGAGTACGAGGAGCCTGCGTACGACCCAGAAGCTGCGGAGTTTTAGCTGTTTTGTACTTGAGTGTGTGTTGTGAGATGTATTTCCTTTTCCGCATTTTCTTTCCGTTTTTCCTTTCATGTATCTGTGTGAGAGTGCTGGTTGTTGTTGCACCTTAATGTTGACTGTAATAATGTCTGAACGCTGGTTTGAGTGTTGTTGGTATATCTCTGTGTTGTGGCTATGCTGACTTCACTGGTTAACTGCAGAACCTGCGCAATTATCAAATAAGTAACGGGCCCCCGAAAGCGGGTCGTTACAAGTTTGGTGGCCCATGCAGGTCCATGCAAAATACCTCGTGAACAGTATAGTGAAACCAGGGTGTATCACATGTGATACTCAACTAAGCTGACATTTCTATGGATGCAGGTTTGACACTCGAAAGACGGACGAGAACATCTCGGAGAGCCCCAAATGGAGTTGACCTATATTGCCTTAATAAAAAGTCATTAACAAAATTTTGATAGGATTAAAAAAAGAAGCAGAAAATCTTTCTGTGTCGGTGGCACTCATATGAATGATAATCTTCCTTCAATGGACCATGATACCGGTCAATGTGCTTGGCTAAAGTCTGTTGGATCGACCTAGCTAGTCTGGGCATAAGTGATCCTGGCTTAGTCACTTTCCTGGCCGTGTCCGCTGGACCGCAAGGACGTGAATCATGATTATGTGACGTCATCGATCTTCTCCTTGATGACCTTTTTAGAATCTTTCTACATCAATTCTTACTAAACATTATGTACAGGTCTTTTGTGCTCAACGATCGAGAATGGACGGAAGCACCTTAAAGACCCCCAATGGAGCCAATCAGTCTGGAGCCAACAACCCGACCGACAACGGGCCAACTCCCACAGTGCATCAGATCTCGGATCTGGCATTGCGAGAAATGGTCGAAGCTATCAAAGGCGAATCTCACCCTACGGGAGGCATCCGACAATTGCCACCCCCAATGGAGCCAATCAGCCAGTTGCCACGGCCTGAAGCCGCGACCCTGTGCCGCGGCCTGAGGCCGCGGCGGCCGTCGCCGCGGCCTGCAGGCCGCGGCCCGTTGCCGCCACGGCGGCCGCGTTCTGCGCGGCTAGCCGTCGCGGCGACACGCCGCGGGCCCCCCCCAGGGTATTCCGAAACCTTAACCCTAAACGGGCCAACTTTTTCGGGGAGGCCCAATTAACCCTAATGTGTTGTTCTCATGGCCCAAAAAGCCAGAAAATTAGCCCATTTACATAAATAATTTTTCTCTTTTATTTTTGGCCCTAAAGCCCAAAATAATTAAAAGAAACTTTAAAAGGGTTTTTAAGCGGTAAACAAAACATTAAAATATGGATAAAAAGGTAAAAGTTTTCAAAATAAATTTTTGCACGTCACACACATTTTAGATTACTTAAATTAATCTGTACATGCCTGTGATTGATTATCTGCGTAGTTGTATGTTTCAAATATATTATCTGCGTGGATGTGCAAATTAGGCTATGTTTTTAGGGATCAGCCAGGTTTCCGACACCTTTTAATTTCCTGCAATTTTTCTTCTTTTTGAGAGAAATTTGTAAGTGAGGATATAAATGTAAAAAGAAGACCGAAGGACACCAAAAAGGAGCTGAAGGCGTTCGCACAATGAAGATAGGGGCTTCTCTCTGAAGTTCCCGAGTTGTAATTTATTCTTTCATGCAACTATTTTTTGATGTAACTTCGGACTGTACTCCTTTTTATTTCGGTGTCGGCTGGCTGATCCCCATAGTCCTAAGTCATTTTTCTGCTTCATTGCTTATACATTAACTGTGTGGATGTTAATTACTTTAATACCATGTTTAATGCTACAATGAAACTACTTAACAACATGCGTGAATGTTAACCGTTATTAATTATTCACATTATGAATCTGTAAAAAGCATGTATGTTAAATTCACATTAATTAGATCCATGCTATGAAAAATGTTTGCATTATATGCGTGGATGTCTAGTTTACTCAGTTTTAATGATACATGCTGTTTTTCTTTACATTGCTAGATCATTAAATGGCCAGACTCGCAAATGTCGACTTTTCGGTCCTGAAGGCCGATGGGTCAAACTACCTGAGTTGGCAGTTGGACCTGAAGTTCCATCTGCGCTCTCATGGTTTCAGTCTCACACAGATTGAAAAGGCAACAACAAGTACTGCCCCAGCGAACAAGGAGGCTTCAGTGGAAGCACCTCATACAGAGGAAGTTTCCGATATATTAAAGGCGAAAGCCATTATATATATCAGAAAACATTTAGACTCGACCTTAAAGGACGAGTACCTCACTGTAGAGGACCCTTACGAGCTGTGGGATGCACTCGAGGAGTGGTACAGACATCAGAGGGATGTCATACTCCCCCGTGCACAGTACGAGTGGACTCACATCCGCATACATGACTTCAAATCCGTAGCGGAGTACAACTCAGCTCTCTTCCGCATCACCTCACGCCTGAAGTTGTGTGGTGAACCAGTGACGGAGAAAATGTTGCTAGAAAAGACGTTCACGTCTTTCCACGAAAAGAACATGATCCTTATGCAACAATATCGCGAGAGGAAGTTCACTAAGTACTCTGACCTGCTTTCATGCCTGCTTATGGCTGAACAGAACAGAGACCTGTTGGTTGCCACCCACAACCTGCGCCCTCCTGGCTCCGCTCCATTGCCACCTCCTGCAGAGGCTCACTTCCAGTCTTCCCAGAAGAAGAAGACGGACAAAAAGGCAAAATTCCAGAAATGGAAAGAACAGAAGCAGCGGAAGAAGGCCACTCCCCCAGCTCCTCCTCAGAACCAGAAGTTCGTGGACAAGAAGCAGAAGAGGATTCCCAACAAAGGTGGCACTCCCAAGAAAGACTGGGAGGACAAGTGCTCTAAATGCGGAATGACGGGCCACTGGTCCAGAATCTGCCGCACAGCAAAACACCTCCAGGACCTCTACCAGGCAAGCCTCAAGCCTCGAGCTGAGACAAACCTGATTGAGAGCGCAGCGTTGGCAGAGACCTCATGGACTCCTGAAGACTTCATGGGAGATGACACTCTCTAGATCTGGACCACTTCTATGCACTAGCAATGTATCTTCTATTTATGCATCGTATCTAGTTTTATTTCCATGTCAAACAATATTTTGAGCATTTATTTTTTTATGAAAGTGGATCTTTTCTCTTCATTTATTGCTTGAATGTCTTTCCCTTTTTTAGATATGGAACTTATCTGCCTAGTGGACAGTGCATCGACGCACTCGATCCTTCAAAACATAGACTACTTCACGAGCATAAGTAGCTATTCTGGCCCATTGAGAACAATCTCAGGACCAGCAAACATAATCGAAGGATCAGGGGAAGCAATTATATTGCTCCCCGGCAACACACAAATAACACTTAAAAATGCGTTATACTCCCCTAAATCCATCCGAAACCTCCTAAGCTTTAAAGACATCCGTTTAACGGATATCACTTAGAGACGGTCGAGGAAGATAAAAGGGAATACTTGTTTGTAACGTCTCTTACAAATGGTTCAAAAACCATTGTGGAACGTTTCAAGGGACTCCCCTCGGGACTCTACCAAACAAGTATACAAACTCCAGAAACATCCATGGCGGAGCACCTGCAGTGCCCTCAAACACCAGAATTCCAACTCTGGCACAGTAGACTGGGACACCCTGGTTCTGTCATGATGTACCGCATCATAAAGAACTCCAGGGGTATAGACCTAAAGAACCTGAAGATTCTTTAAAAAGGCAAATTCCCATGTCCACCCTGTTACAAGGGTAAACTGATCACGAGACCCTCTCCACTAAAAGTGGACGTGGAGTCCCCCAGTTTTCTGGAAAGAATCCACGGAGACATTTATGGGCCGATTCACCCATCAAGTGGTCCGTTCAGGTACTTTATGGTCCTGATAGACGTATCTACTAAGTTGTCACATGTGTGCCTACTGTCTGCCTCATCTCAAATGATGTGAGAACT
>JAULAV010001372.1:0-19999 GCA_030789695.1 Scilla litardierei | reverse complement strand
GACTGGACAATTCCTTGTATGGGCTTAAGCAATCTCCAAGGGCATGGTTCGACAGGTTCAGGCGTGCAGTCATCACTATGGGCTACAAGCAGAGTAATGATGATCATACTGTATTCTATAGACATTCAGGACAACGGATCACTCTTTTGGCTGTGTATGTTGATGATATTATTATCACTGGAGATGATGAAGAGGGAATCTCTCACTTGAAGGTAAGGTTGGCAAGAGAATTTGAGGTCAAGGACCTTGGACAGTTGGGATATTTCCTTGGACTGGAGATTGCTAGGTCCAGGAAGGGTATAGTTCTCTCACAGAGGAAGTATGCCATGGATTTACTGGCTGAGACTGGTATGTTGGGGTGTCGTCCAGCAGTTACTCCTATTGATCAGAATCATAGGTTGCATTCACAATCAGGGGAGCCAGTAGACAAAGAAAGGTACCAGAGACTTGTTGGACGCCTTATCTACTTATGTCATACCAGACCTGACATTGCCTATGCTATCAGTGTGGTAAGTAGATACATGCATGATCCTAGGACTGGACATATGGAGGCCGTCTTCAGGATACTGAGGTATCTGAAGAGTAGTCCAGGAAAAGGCATATTATTTGGTAGTCATGGTCACATGAATGTGACAGGCTACTGTGATGCAGATTGGGCCAGTTGCCTAGATGATAGGAGATCGACCTCGGGCTACTGTGTGTTTGTTGGGGGCAACTTGGTCTCTTGGCGCAGCAAGAAGCAGGATTTGGTGGCTCGTTCCACTGCAGAAGCAGAGTATCATGCTATGGTGCTTAGTACCTGTGAGATGATCTGGTTGAGATCACTCCTAAATGAGCTACGCCTGCTGAGAGAAGGACCATTGCGGTTGTTGTGTGATAACAAGTCAGCAATTAATATTGCCAACAACCCAGTGCAACATGATAGAACGAAGCACATAGAGATTGACAGGTTCTTCATTAAAGAGAGACTGGACAAGAAACAGTTGGAGATCTCCTATATTACCTCTGGACAGCAATTAGCAGATTGCCTTACAAAGGGGTTAAACTCTAAAGGAGTAGAGGATGCTTGTAACAAGATGGGCATGATAAATATCTTTTGCTCATCTTGAGGGGGAGTATTGAGTGTTATTGTATTAGTGTGTGTGTGTGTAAAGCAAAGCAAGGGATATTATATATATGAGGGGTTAGCTCATTTGGGGGCTAATCACCATTTTCCCCAAAACACTACAGTGTGCCACATTGTTCACCAGATGGTTAAGGTATAAATAATTAGGACCAAGCATATCAGCTCTACAAATCAATGACCGATACATTTACTAAATCCATTATGAAGTCACATGTTGATTTTATTTGTAACAATTTGGGTATATATGACGTTTGTGCTCCAGATTAATGGCGAGTGTTATTGTAAGATATAAAATAATAGGGTCTTGTATATAAGTTGTCAACTCTATATATAATAAAGTATTGTTTGAGAGAAAAATACCAACCCTCTCAAACCATGTCTCCAAAATATCTAATCTGTGATTTCTTTGACATCCAAACATTTCAATCTTTGACTTACCGTAATCCATAGGTAAAACTGCAGCTAGCATTATAATCCTTTGGTTAGGGGCTATCCAACCATGCACTACGTGTCAGCATGTCTACATCCCTGCAACATATGGTAGTTATGATGTCATTGGCATACTAGACTACTTTTCCATATAATCCCAACTAATATTATATGTACTTTTTGTTTTGATAAGATCCATCCCCCCCCCCCCCAAAAAAAAAAAAAAAAACACACACAAAACACCCCACCGTCTCTCCTGTAGCTTGATGGAAATCATCTGTGTATGCAGTAAAATGGATGTCTTAGCCCATAAGTACTGGCTTCAAAAAGTGATTTTGATGTGGTTGCATGCACATTCTTATAACTCCCAAACAAAGAACAAGGCAACTAGAAGTGGAAAATGTAGATTACTCAACTCAAAGGCGCTGCGATACTTGTGCTATATTAGTTTCTACCTTTCCTTGTTTCATTTTAATGTTCTAGTATTCCTGCTAGGGGATTAAAAGGAACTATTTGATTAATTGAGTCATACACACATTTAGATTGGGTTTCATTTTCATTTGAGGATCAAAGATGCAGTTCCTATCATCCTAATTTTAAAATTTGACAACCTAAAGAGGAAACCTGATCCGTTGGATGTGATTTAGCACACCAAAACTACTTACGAACTTAAATTCAAATAATTTGGATGTGTTTTACCCATGCATAATGTGAAAACAAATTAATTGATTTTAAGGCCATTCTGGAACTTTGATTTTGTTGCCGATTCTACAGTGGTAAAACACATCTCAATCATTTGAATCTAAATTCATAGGTACTTCAAATGTTTTAAATGTATTAGTTCACATCCAATTGAACAAAATGTTCACGTGAGTTCCCAAATTTAGAATTTGGGTTGATAGAATTTGCATCTTTGATCCTCTTGAGTGTAAGAATAATCTAACTGTACACTCACAAACACATGTATTAAGGGGTTTATATGATGTTCAATTCAAATTGATAGCTGTGCAACTCCAAAAAATCTTTGATACACATGGGGTACATTACTACTTTTAGGATGCAGCATAGGACTGCCGGCCAAGTATCTGAGAATTCATGTTGCACACACACATAGGGTATGGGCATGTCACCTTGAATGAAACATGCATGAAGCATAGGCTATACTACATTTTGCCTTTTATGCACTTAGTACTTATTATAATTCTGCGGAACTGCCGCAAGCTTTCTTGATTCCCATCTCATTTCTTTGATATGTGTGCACCTTACTTTGGACGTTGGTAAATTCCCTATTCTTTGTCCATAGATGTGTGGATCATCTGCACTTCCATATCCTGTTCTTAAGCAATGGGAAGCTGTAACAGGTCACCGTCTTTTGGAACGATATGGTATGACTGAGGTAAGTATTAGATATGTCTAATGGTAAATGTTCTCTTCTTTGTCAAATGTTCTAATCTTATACTACAGTATAAATGCATCTTGTACAGTTTGCTGATTACTGCTGCTTTGTAGTTTGTCATGGCAATATCCAATCCTTTGCACGGAACTCGGAAGGGTGGAACTGTTGGTAAACCTCTTCCTCGGGTAGAGGTATGTTGAATCCTTCAATATTTCTTCTCTCAAATTTGTTTCTTCTCTTACACATACTAGTTAAAAAATTATCATGACATTTATCTTTAATTAGTTTAATGCCTATTTCTTTTTTGTTTTAGTTTATTGGTTTAACGCATGGCATGCCTATTCATTTGCCTCAGATTTCATTTACTCCTCCACGCTTCATTGTTCTTTCTTTAAAGTTTCGGAACTTTAAGTCAAATAAACTAACTGTGGAAGTCAGCTTTCTTTTTGTGCTTTCTTTTTGTGCCTTCTATTTTGACGTTACTGAATAGCATGAAGGCAAAAAAATGATAGTGAATACTTTTATGCAGATAATTAAGTTAATTTTGCAGTCAACTTGTTACAATAAAAACATGAGAAATTCTGGTGCTTGTTGTCGGTTATATCCATCCCTTTGTAATGTTCAGTCCAAACTCACCTCCGCACCAACAAAAATAGTCGCATGCCATTATTTTTTCACATTTTCCTTAACTTTTATTTGCAACCCTTTTTATTTATTTATCAGTCTATGAGCCCCTATTTCTGTGGAATACTTCAAAACCAGTAATGAACATAACAATCAAGGTTTCCTAGATTATTCCTAAAAATATCTTCTGATATCAAAGAGTCCCTAGTCGATTATGTCTAAGTTATCTGCTGTTACTTATATTTGTAGGAGTTGAAGAGTTTAGTAAGCTTCATCAAACGTGGCATTTCTACTTCTCAGTTGCCCCAATATTTTTTGTCTACTGTTCCTCTGCCATGTGTGGATTTTATCTTATCAAGAATATAATCATTTGTAAGTAAGGAAATTAAAAGTTAATAGGTGTGGGCAAGAACGAATAAAATAAAGTAATGATCAAATATACGGAAGTTACTAGCAACTTGTAAGACGTAAGATACAAATTTAAATTGACATTGGGCCATGTGCACGAGGATGATATTTAAACTTATTCATGAGGAAAGCATCTGACATCAAAAACTTTGGCATACTGATTAAAGTATTTATGATGTTTTCGTGGTTTTGTGGTGTGTTGTGATTAGGTCAAGATCGTTGCAGAAGATCGGAACGAAGTTGCTTCAGAGGGAGGAGTGGGAGAGCTTTGTGTTAGAAGTCCTTCACTATTCAAAGAATATTGGAAACGTCCAGAGGTGATTCCAATCTTCTTAATGTCATCATCTTCTTACTTTAGAGTTTTCGAGCTATTTGCATATTGATGTTGGCAGTCTACAATGCAGTCAGGGAATTCACAGACATCAATATATTATTTAGTCATTTTTTGATTTTTGTATGTTTATTATGTTACTCATGATGATAGTTGATGATAATGTTATTATATTGAAACACGATCCTTCAGGGTTAAGTGCCTTTTTAGCCGTAACTGGGATTTCATGCACAGTATTTTTATTCTGCCTTTTATTAATTGCATTCCTGTGGGAATTGGACTTGGGCTTTTTTGACACCATATTGAAGTCCTTGACACTCCATCGAAACTTTAAAGTTGTGACGAGGGTTTATGGTAATATTTTTATATTCTAAGTTTCTAACACCTTTCTTTGTGTAAGCTGGCATGTTTTTACTGCTTTTCATCTTTTGCATATTGAACTCTCAACAATTTTATGAAATTTCTCTCTTTCTCCTCTAATCTGATCCGCTCTCTATTTTTTCCGTAGCAACGGTGATTTACTATACCATCCAATATGTAATGTCACACTCTTTACATGGACATTGGGATTTACAAATACATCTATTTGGTTAAACATAATATATTTTATAGATTTTATCTGATATGAGAATAATGGATAGTCACTGTCCATCGGAAGAAATTCCTTCACATGCTAACCAAAAAGTCAACTCTTATTTTTTATGCTCAAATGAAAGCTCACATAGACAATAAATAAACGTTTAAAGCTGGAGAACAAGTTAGTGGTCAAATGAGAGACGATAAAATTTGAGACTATTACCACTAAGGAGACAAATAGAAAGGTTAAGATTAGAGAACCCTTGCAACGAAAATATTAAGAAATCCAATGTTTTAAATGTGATGTATTTGGTTATTTTGCTAATCAGTACCCCGCTAGGAGCTTATTTGTAGGAGAGGTTTAATAATGAGAATGGACTAATCAAAAAAGAATACATTCCACCTCAGGGTGCTTGTGAGTGCATGTTATTAGTTTAGTTACTACATATGAATGCAAAAGTTTGGTGAAGGATAAATATTCTCTTTTTCTACATTAAAATTAAAGATATCTTTTAAAGTGATGATTGATGGAGTAATTGTACAAATTTAGTTACCAAATTAGCTATGTAAAAGATAAGACTAAAAGCCAAGTCTCACCCATAGCCGTACATCATTACAGTGGTTGATGCTAACTTACATTCTGTTACCTTGTGTTATCTAACACTTATTAGTTTTAAAGCTATCATGATAGCATTTTGTTTTAAAGCTATCATGATAGCATTTTGGTGTGATGTCGTACATATAGATGCTACATATATTCTGTTAGATGTATTAGTTGTTTGACTTAGATGTTACGTATTTTGGGAGAGCAAAACACACACACGCTTATATTTGATGGAAAAAGAATTATGTTGACCCCTTACAGACCCAAGAGTATAGTTAAAAATCAATAGAATGGGTTGATCTATAGTAAGTCACTAACTCAAATACCTCATCACGTACGTGAATTTAAATTCCTTAGAGTTTGGCTTTGATCTTATCACTAGTGTATTCCTTAAGCATTTTACATTTGATTTGAGTGCACTATTAAATTCTTATGATTAATAATGATACACACAAGTCTGTTGCAGAATCAAATAGAAATTTACATGACAAGATGGTTAGAGTTTACCCAAAGAGATTCGTCCTAGAATCAATAAAGATGTTTTTGCATGCATATACATGTTCTTGACAAGCTATAACAAGTGATGATCTTGATGCAACTAAGTCGAGTATTTCACATGAGCTTGATGATAGATATTCATGTGCAACATTCATTATTCGATCTTCATATATACCTTTATAGAGCTGATAATGTTATTCTATCTTGTACTATTCCTGTTGTTGTTCATCAGATGGTGAAGTTCTCAAAACTGTGGAGAATGATAAGGATCCAAGTTGGATTCTAATTAAGTTATTTAAAAAAATTAGTTGAGAATTTGGAGGAGTTAAGTCTTTTAGTTATTTTAGTATTTTAATCCACATCGGATGTGTTATGATAAGCGTCAAGTTGTAATCCTATATAAAATTTGCAAACTTATTTTATTTCCCAAAGTGAATATAATTTGAAAATTTTGGTGCAAACTGTGTTTCCTAAAATATTAAATCTTTTGCGCTGGAATACGACTGTGGGCTTAGTTATTTGGGTGTGAGGTTCAAAAAAGCTTTGAGACGTGTGAGTCTGTGATCATTAGATCTTTGGGATACGAAGCCTGATATTTTTCAAATTCTTAATTTTTTCCTAACTTCCCATCACAATTTTCTTGATGCAGGACAGAGGCGAGAAGAGATGTGGTTGATAATTTGGAGAAGAAGAAAACTCGAAATTGATAACTTTTCGGATCTCATATCCCAGAAATCTTAAGATCACCGACTTGCATGCCTCACACATGTATATTTTTCAGACCTCTCATCCATGCAACTAAGCCCACTCTTACATACCAATGCAAAAAATTTAATTTTCTAGAGAAATTGAAAGTTTACACCAATATTTATACTCATTGATTTTCCCTCAAAACAAATAAGTTTGTGGCCTTTAAATAGGCTTACAACTTGACTCCCAATTTAACTTGTCTCGCAATCCAATATAGGACTAAACTCTAGATTAACTAAACCTCTCATAACAAATAAAAGACTAAAAACAATTAAAAAACTCAAAGAACTTAAACTTTATAAAATAACAAAAACGACTAAAACGAATTAGAAGTCTCAAGGACTCAAACTCTATCCCATCACGTAAAATCTTTTAAAAAGACTTCATCTTAAATTCGATCTTTATCATTCTTTCCACTTAAGAACTTCACAACATGGTGAACGGTGATATGAATGACATATTCAATCAGAAATTAGTAGTCCTTTATAGCCAGAGAAGTGTGTTCATGAACTTTGAAGTATAATAGGATGTAGATCTGCAGACGAATATAATATCTTCTTAAAATGTCTCAAATAGCAAAACAAGTGAAAGCATATAAAACATTCTTGTAAGGAGGATGTGGAGAATTTGAGATGATAACTCGATGTGCTCAATCTCCTCAAACTTCGGTGAAATACTCGACTCAGACACATCAGAATTATCACTCAGTAAAGCTTGTCGATAACATGTATAATGCATGCAAAACCTCCTCATTGGTTCTAGTATGAAACTCTCTAGGCAAACTCGAATCATCTCGTTATTTGTAACTACAAATTTCTTTAAATTTCTCTTTTATTCTGCAACAGACTTGTGAGTATCCTTGTTAATTGTAAAAATTTCACAAGTCTCGATATGCAATAATGCAAGGCACTCAAATCATATGCAAAATGCTCTGAAGTGCATTAAGAATAAGACCAAAGCTACACTCGAAGTAATTGGTATTCACATAATGAGATATCTAAGTTAATGGCCTTTAAAGAATAACCCATTGTTTTGATTGTTAATTATGTTCTTATAGGTCTACAAGGGGTCAACACAATTTTTTCTCCAAATATAAATACGTATGTGTTGGATTTTCCAGAATGTGTAACATCTAAGTCATACAACCAAGTCTAGCAAGATATATGAAGCATGCATAAGTATGACATCACAACAAATGCCATTGTGATAGCTCAAAAATTGAATAGGCACTAAACAAAGTTGGTAACAAATATGATTTATCATCAACCCATGTAATTTTATAAGGTCGTGGATGAGATTCAACTTTTAGTCTCATCTTTTCAATAGCTGAGTTGATGACTAAATTAGTACAACTATTTCCATTAATTGTCATTTTGAAAAATCTATCTCCAATTTTGACGTAGGTAAAGAAAACACTAGTTCTTCGACAATCAATCTCACTCCTATGTGTAGTAACAAGACACTTAATGACTTGTAATCGTATGCTAGAATCATCTTCATCATTATCTGTAATATCACAAGAATGTATTCTTTCTCCAATAATTCATCATCATTATTGATCTCTCCCGAGTATGGTTTTTATGACTCTGACTGGCAAAATAACCAAAGTCATGACATTTGAAATATTACATTCATTTAGGTTTTTGTTGGGATGGTTGTCCAAGCTTAAGCCTTTTCATTCATCTCTTTAGTTGCATTAGTTTTTGATTTAGTCATGTTGTCATTTGGCCGCTTAAATTGCTTTCCGGCTTTAAAAGTAGATTTTTTTTGTCTCCCATGGATTCTAAATTTAAGACTAGATTAAATACTTTTTGCACATTGTTTATGGTATGAGGAAGCATCTCACGCCAAATATATGATCTTAATGTAGAACGAAACCTAGTAAAGGTATAATGTGGGTCTTCTTGTAGCTCACTCCTAACAAATATGTCATTGAATTTTAATCATTTATTTTTAACAGTTATGTTTCCTTGACATAGGTGGTTAAGTTTTTCTAGTAGGCGATCTCAATAGATAGGAGGCAAATATTTTTCTTTGAGCTTGATCTTCTTCTCATGCATTACTGTATAGGTTTCAAATGCTCTCTATCTTGTTGTCTCTTTATGGATATACAGAAAATTTTAACAAACACTACCGGCTTTATCTTAACAAATTGGACCTTTCATTCGTTTGATAATTGCTGTCATTCAAACAAATGCTACATCTCTGCTAACCAATCTGAAAAGGTCGGTGGATTATAAGTTCCATCAAAATTAGAAGAATCGACACTAATCTATCGTGCAATATTATTTCGCCCAAAATTATCCTTAAAATTCTTATATTATCTCTAATTATTTTGATTGTTTTCATTTCTCCTAGTTTCATTATCAAATGTACTCTGTGATTCATCCTCAAAATTTTGTTTCGTGTTTCGATTATTTTCTATGGCTTTTAGGCGATATCTTTTTTGATTTATGTCAGTTTTTAGTTCTAGATATATCTTTTGAAGTTGATTTTTCTAGCCTTTGAATTACATTATCATCCATGTCTAAAACTTAGAGTTTGCCACTACGCAATAACATGCAATGCTGACCAATCACACAAAACAGATGCAAGACCTCAAACACCAATTAAATGCGTGCACTAATTATGTAAATAAAATAAAATCCTAAATTTCAAATCTATATGTCAAAATGCAATGTTAAATATGCTAACACAGCACACAGATCGAGACTAAAAATGTGCAATACATATGATATCTACTAATTTGAACAAAATCAAATAGATTAATTTTTTGGAATTTAGCAGTTGAGAATTTGATCAGATTAAAAGGATACTTGGAGTGTAAATCAGCTTTGTAGTATCATGCAAGGTCACTAGAATTTGTAGAGTTTTAATCCATAAGATCGGGGCCGAAAATTTTATGCGAAAAGCTCGAAAAATCATCAAAATACAGCAAAATATGACTGGAATATGGCTAAAGTTCAAAAGAAATCCCGAATCCGCACTGCAGCATTCGGCTCGGCTCGGCTCGGCTCGGCTCTAGTTGACTTGGTCGGCTTGGCTCAGTTGGCTCGGTTGATGGACGCATAATCGGCGACGCATCGGCACGGCTCGTCAGCACTGCTCGACTACGAGAACGACTCGCCGGAGTAGTTATTGTAGCAACTTGGCACCACGGCTTTGTCAGTTGATTCTGATGGCTTTTGACGGTAATTCTTCTTGATGTGTATTCGACTTGATTAGGCGCGCCTGTTGAGGGGTTCGACAGAAGCTACCAGCGGCGACATCGTCGTCGTCATTGTCGTGTAAGAGAATTGAAGGCGACATAGCCCTCTATTAATGCAGGAGGCGACGACAAAGGTTGTGGGGGCTCCGGAACAGTCACAGATGTGGCGGAGGCGGCGATGGTCGGCGGAGGCGACGATGGACGCGACACATGTGAGGTAGGGTTAAAGTTATTTATTTTTTTTCCTCTTTTTTCTATTTCTCCTCAAAAATTTCCTTTCTCACTACATTTTTCTGAATTTTTTGGTTTTCTTCTCTCTATTTTTTTAAAATTTGCTTTTTTTCTCTTTGATTTTTTGATCCCTCATTTTTGAATCTAGCTAAAAAAATTTGTTATTTCTAAAACCTAAAAAAATTTCTTTTCGAATTAAAAAAGAAGACAAAGTAGATTTAGCTCTGATACCAAGTTGGCGCAGGACGGAAGAGGGAAGAAAGGTGATGAGAATTTGGAGAAGAAGAAAAGTCAACATTGATAACTTTTTGGATCTTCCACTCCGATAATCTTACACTTACCGACTCGCATACCTCGGACATGAAGATTTTTCGGACCGCTCGCCCAGGCAACGAAGCCCACTTTATACACTATTGCAAAAGATATAATTTTCTTAAGAAACTAAAAGTTTACACCAATATTTCTACTCATTGATTTTCTCTCAAAACAAATAAGTTTGTGGCCTTTAAATAGGTTTACAACTTGACTTCCAATCTAGTATAGGACTAGAACTCTAGAATAACTAAAACTCTAACAATAAATAAAAGACTCAAAAAACTAAAAGACAAAGAACTAAAACTATATATAATAACGAAAAAGACTCAATTTAATTAGAAGTCTCCAAGGACTCAAACTTTATCCACATCATATAAAATCTTTTAATAAGACTCCATCTCAAATTTGATCTCTATCATTTGTTCTTTCGTATTGTGTCATGCTGTTACCGGAGATGAATGTTTTTTTTGTTTTTAAAAAAAAAATATATTATTCAAAAAACTTAATCCATGTTTTATTCTCATCCTCTTCATCCTTTTCTTTTCTCATGTTTTGATCCTTTTCCCCATCTCGCGATGCACAGTCTCTTCTTTCTTTTCATTCTCATTTATTATTATTATTAGTCCATCTGCACGTGCACTTGCACTTGCACGTGGCTTTTTTGTGGGCTCCACTGACGGAATAAATCAAATTTTATATATATAGAAAAATTAGGAGATGTGGCCGGCTAGGTTCAGTCCAGTACGGCCGTCTCCCTTTATATATAGCGATTCTCTGCTTTTTTCCCTCATCTATCTTGGTGTTGCCACTGTTATTTCACTGCTGCTTCTTTCCTTTCCTCTTCTTTCTTCTTCTTCTTCTTCTTTTATGATTCTAATGCTGCTTGTGCTGCTTATGTTTTACTTCCAAGATGCTTAGAAGGCACTGCATAGTTGGCCAGGTGCTAGGCATCAGCTTTGGTCCCTAATGGCACCTAACATGCTTTAAACATCGATTATCACTCAGTTTTTATCTTTTCTTAGTTATCTGCTTGTCTAGGTGTGGAAGACGTCTGATATGATTTATAATGGATATCTCTTGAGACGCTCCACATCAACCGAAGATCTAGATGCTTCAAATTCACCTCGAACCATGTATAGCTTCAGAACATGTTTCTCCTATGGTAGCAAATGGCATTCAATTTGAACTAACTAAAATAATGATAATTAGCTATAGTCAACTCAACCATGGGAGGTTTAAATGGTTAGATGGGATAAGGGACCCCGAATGGGAGAGGTCGTAGGTTCAAGGCATCAGAGGTGCATAGAAGATGATCTTTTCTAAGTCGAATTAGAAGGCTCAGGTCTCCACCTTATCCAGAAAGTAAAAGTTCATATTCGACTTGATTATCATATATCAGAATGTGTTTTGGCCTCAGTTTGATTCTTCTTCTACGTATATTTCATGTATGACACATGTTCCTTTAGAAAATCTTCTACTTTTGATCGTGACCATTTAATTCAGGGAAATTGAAAGCATTTCATCAGTGGTTGAAATCAATTATCTCTTTGATGAGCACACGAGAGAGTACGACAGGCACTAATGTGAATAACTAACTTCCTATGCAAAGTGAAGAGAACATAACCTGAAATTGTTGTGGCTCATCCTCAGTTCCATCTACTTAAAATGCATTTGATCTCAGATGTGTTCCATATGCCTGCCAAATGGCAACCGTTATTCAAGGCTTTGTTTAAGAACCTCTGATGTTTACATTGGAGAGGTATTTGGCACTGTAGTATAAGAGTCTGAGTTCAACTTTTCAAATTTGTATGTTAGATATTTAGTTAGATTGTAGCGGTGCTGATTTTCGAGTGAAATGATCTAACTTTATTAGATGCTTTCTTTTCTTTATTATTTTGATTTGTTGATAATGGTTTTTTGTCCATCACAGGTTACAAAGGAATCTTTCCTTGATGGTGGGTTCTTCATGACTGGAGATACTGTTACAGTGGACGAAGATGGATACTACGTCATTCTCGGACGTAAGAGATCATTTCACCCTTATGTGTACTATTTTCTTTGATTGACTACTTTGCTTGCTCATGCTCGATATCTTTGAGCTAGGCAACCCATTCAAGAATATGTGCAAGATATACAAAATTTTAAGTAGCAATGTGTGAAGAAATGCCTGATAGAACTGTTTTTCATCATTCATTTTGTCTGTAAAGCATTTCGATATTGTAGAATTTGATAGGGGAACTATAAGTTCATTTCCACAATGTTGCATATTTCTGGTCTACACTGTTTCAGATGATAATTCATATCATTCCTGCGTTACTGTACCCTAATATGACACCAAGCTTTTTCATTACCAATAGTTGTCATTCCGTAGTTTCGGTATCATATAATGATAATGAGTTATTTTCATTGTCGATAGTTTCATCTAAGATGTTTTATTGATCACTGATTGTGATCTTAGGAGGTTATACAAGAAAATTGCTTTTGAATATCACAACTTTTGAATTATAAACAGTTCACCGAGAATTGGAGACCTGACTAGGTCATTCACGAAGTATCTTCTGCATGAATAATGTGATGCGGACCCGAACCCGAGCCCGCATCCACTTGAGGCCGGCGGTCACCTAGGGGGGACCCACCCCCCTCTCGTCACTTACGTGCGCCGTAGGAGGCGCGGTAGCACGTAGGAGGGTTAGTTAGGGGTATTCTAGTCATTTTAGACTAGATTAGTAATTCCCCACTTTTCTATAAATTAGGGCTAGCCGTCTTTATTTTATTTTATGTTTATTTTGTGAAGAACAATTGTAGGCGTCATTTGTGAAGGTTTTAGGCTTTGTTCCGTGCAACAAAGCTAGGAGAGCGAGTCTCCTCTCGAAAGAGGCTCATTTATCAATCTATTTTCCTAGTTCTTCGCAATTTAAGATCCAAAAATTCCACCTTTTTATATTTTTCCTTGAAATTAATTGATACGAAACCCTAGTTCGTATCAAATTGGTATCAGAGCGTTACGATTCCATGGCAACGGGAACGAGGGCTTCCGTGGATGAGAAGATCCAAGGGCTACGCGACGATCTCAATCATGAGATCGAGGGTTTGAGGAAGGCGATGGAAGCTTCGATCAAGGATCATGCACACACCCAAGAAGACATTCAATCGGAGCTTCGAATCATGAGAAGGGAAGCCGCGGAGACGGGAAGGGATCTTAAAAGTTTGAAGGAGGCCACGGCGGCGATTCCGGCGATAATGGAGTTGTTGCAAGGTTTGACCAAGGAGAAGGCGGCGGATCGCGGCAAGGGGAGAGCAACGGAAGAGATCCAAGGCGATTCCGGCGTCAATTCGACAAATCAAGGACCCCCGAGCCATGGGGAGTCACATGCGGCGGCTACAACCCTAGCCGGCGGGCTAGGGTTTGGCGCGACAGGGCCCGGATCTACCTCCACGGGCCCTGTCGGGCCTAATTGGGGGCCGACAGACCCGCCCGGCCCAGCCACGGCCTGGGCGGGTCAGGCCGGCCACCCCCGGCCCTCGGCGCCCCAGACTGGGGCAGCCGGAGGGCCGGCACCCCCTGGCGGGGGTGCCCAGGGTCCGCCGACCCCCTTTGGGGGTCTGGCGGGCCGCGCGACCCCCGCCTGGGGGTCGGCAGCCCCAGGCGGGGGCGGCACAGGTGGCTCGGCCCCTGTTTGGGGCCGGGCGGGTCCGCTGGACCCCGGGCATGGGTCAGCGGGCCCAGGCGACTTCCCCGGTGGCGCGGCGAGCGTAGGGGGGTGTTTGGCGGTGTTGCGGGGTTCGTACCCCAATCTGGAGGAGCTTTGGGGGCAACGAGAGGCGGATGGGCCTCAGGAACAGCTATTGGGGCCCCAGCGGGCCAGTTTTGGAGAGCAGAGACCATTCCGCCTGGGCCGAGGCCCAATTTTGCACGGCCGCCAGAGTTTCCGGGGCACTACTACCAGCCCGAGGCGTGGGAGAGACCTGCATGGCCAGAGGAGCTGTACGGGGTTGACGGGGGGGGCCCGAGGGAGGCTCGGGGTGGCGAGATGGTCAGGGGGGTGACCGAGGCGGAGATAGAGGGCAGCTAGGCGACATCAACGCAGATCGGCGGTTGATGAAGCTGAAGATGCCGACCTTTGACGGCACCGACCCTGATGGGTGGATATACCGAGCGGAGAGGTATTTCCAGGTGATGGGTCTGACGGAGCAGGAGGTCCTGAAGGCCATCGGGATTTACTTTGATGGGAAGGCTCTGGCCTGGTACCGGTGGAAGATAGCAGAGGGGAAGGCTCTGGCCTGGTATCGGGATTTACTTTGCGGGGTTCGTACCCCAATCTGGAGGAGCTTTGGGGGCAACGAGAGGCGGATGGGCCTCAGGAGCAGCTATTGGGGCCCCAGCGGGCCAGTTTTGGAGAGCAGAGACCATTCCGCCTGGGCCGAGGCCCAATTTTGCACGGCCGCCAGAGTTTCCGGGGCACTACTACCAGCCCGAGGCGTGGGAGAGACCTGCATGGCCAGAGGAGCTGTACGGGGTTGACGGGGGAGGCCCGAGGGAGGCTCAGGATGGCGAGATGGTCAGGGGGGGTGACCGAGGCGGAGATAGAGGGCAGCTAGGCGACATCAACGCAGATCGGCGGTTGATGAAGCTGAAGATGCCGACCTTTGACGGCACCGACCCTGATGGGTGGATATACCGAGCGGAGAGGTATTTCCAGGTGATGGGTCTGACGGAGCAGGAGGTCCTGAAGGCCATCGGGATTTACTTTGATGGGAAGGCTCTGGCCTGGTACCGGTGGAAGATAGCACGGTCCCCCTTTCGGACCTGGGAGGAGTTGTCAGCCATGATCGTGGACCGATTCCAGGAGACGGCAGGGGGAGATTTATACGAGCAGCTGTCGGCCCTGAGGCAGGAGGGGACCGTGAGGGACTATGTAGAGAGATTTGAGATGCTGAATAGCCGGGTGAAGGGGGTTACCGACGAGGTGATGATCGTGAACTTCATGAGGGGGCTGAAACCGTCGATACGAGCTGAGTTGCGGATGCAGAGCCCGGCTACCTTGGAGGACGTCCTTCGCTTAGCACATAAAGCGGAGGAGAAGCACACAGAGGAGAGGCGGATACGGGGCGCTTGGGGGCACAGGGCTCCCGCCCCACTCCACCAGCCACGGCACCGAGACCACCTACGGCCGTGACCGAGACTCGAGGAGAGGGCCGCCCAGCTACCCTGGGGCGGCGGATGACGGAGGCCGAGGTGAGGGAGAAGAGAGCCAAGGGGTTGTGCTTCCGTTGCGACGATAAGTTCACCCCTGGGCACAGGTGCGCGAGCCGCCTACTGCAGATCACCATGGTGCCCGACGAGGAGGGGTACGTGGGTGATGAGGAGGAGTTCGAGGTGGAGCAGGAGACGCCAGTATAGGAGGAGAAGTCTTGCCTGGACTTCGCGGAGGTGTCCCTAAACTCTGTGGTGGGGTTCACTCCGAACCACACCATGAAGTTGAGAGGACAGCTAGGAGACACGGCGGTGACGGTGCTGATCGACAGTGGGGCCACCCACAACTTCATCTCCAACCGGATAGTGGAGAGACACGGGCTGCAGCTGAGTACTCAGGAGAAGTATACCGTGCTGCTGGGGACAGGGAAGATGGAGGAGAGCAAGGGGCTCTGCAAGGGTCTGTGCCTGACCTTGCAGGGAGTACAGGTCATGGAGGATTTCCTACCCCTGGAGCTGGGCAATGTTGACATCATCCTGGGCGTACAGTGGCGGAAGAAACTGGGGGACATGCGGGTGAATTGGAAGCGACTCAGGATGGAATTCGAGGAGGGAGAGCGGACAGTGGTGCTCACTGGGGACCCGACCCTATGTTTATCGATGGTGGCCTTCAAGGCCATCACTCGAGCCTTACGGAGAGAGGGGGAGGGGTACTTGGTGGAGTGCCGATTATCAGGGGCAGAGCAGGAGCCGCAGGCAGGGGTTCCCGAGGAGATAGAGCAGGTGTTGGGACAGTACCAGGAGGTCTTTCAGGACCCACAGGGGCTACCGCCAGAGAGAGGGCACGAGCATGCGATAGTCCTGAGGGATGGCGCCGCACCGGTGAGTGTGCGTCCTTACCGCTACCCCCACGTGCAGAAGGATGAGATTGAGCGGATGGTCGGGGAGATGTTACAGGCGGGGGTGATACAGCCCAGCGTTAGCCCATTTTCGAGCCCGGTCCTTCTGGTGAAAAAGAAGGACGGGAGTTGGCGTTTCTGTGTAGACTACCGGGCTCTGAACAAGGAGACAGTGGCTGACAGGTTTCATATCCCTGTCATAGACGAGCTGCTAGATGAGCTGCATGGAGCAGAGGTGTTCTCCAAGATTGATCTGAAGGCGGGGTATCACCAGATCCTGATGAGGCCAGAGGATGTGCCGAAGACGGCATTTCGTACCCACGAGGGCCACTATGAGTTTCTCGTCATGCCGTTTGGCTTGACGAATGCTCCTTCTACATTCCAGGCGTTGATGAACGACGTCTTCTGGCCATTCCTAAGGAGATTCATACTCGTCTTCTTCGACGACATGCTGGTCTACAGCCGGACTATGTGAGAGCACGTAGGCCATTTGGAGGTGGTGTTCCGAGAGTTACTGAGGCATCAGCTGTATGCCAACCGAAAGAAGTGCAGTTTCGGTCAGAGGCAGATAGAGTACTTGGGACATGTGGTGTCGGCCGCCGGAGTAGCAGCAGATCGGGCGAAGATAGAGGCAATGTTAGACTGGCCGGTACCCACCACTCTGAGGGCACTACGGGGATTTCTTGGGCTGACAGGTTACTACCGGAAATTCGTGAGGGGGTACAGCACCATTGCAGGGCCACTGACAGATCAGCTGAAGAAGGATGGGTTCCAGTGGGGAGAGGCAGCGGCCAAGGCCTTTGAGGCCTTGAAGGAGGCGATGACCACAGCACCAGTCTTGGCGTTGCCTGACTTCAGCATCACATTCGTGGTGGAGACTGATGCGTCAGGAGTAGGATTAGGGGCGGTCCTTATGCAGCTAGGGAGGCCGATAGCCTACTTCAGCCAGGTGCTTTCCGCTAGAGCACGGCTGAAGTCTGTATACGAGAGGGAGCTGATGGCTATTGTGCTGGCGATCCAGAAGTGGCGGCCGTATCTGATGGGCAGGGAGTTCGTGGTCAGGACCGACCAGCGCAGTTTGAAGTATCTACTGGAGCAGAGGTTGGTGACAGAGGAGCACCAGCGCTGGCTATCCAAGCTGGTGGGGTACTGATTCGTCATTGAGTACAGGCCGGGATTGGAGAATAAGGCGGCCGACGCCTTATCACGCAGAGAGGAGGGGGTGCACCTGAGAGCACTCTCGTTGCCGGTCTGGATAGACAATGAGCCCATGTTGCAGGAGGCCGAGGCCGATCCGGAGTTGAGACTGATCCGTGAGCAGCTGCAGGGAGGCGGGGAGGCCCCGCAGGGTTATTCACTAGAGGGTCGGAGACTATTATATCAGGGGCGGTTGGTACTGCCGCGGGCGTCCACCTTCATACCCGCATTATTTCAGGAGTTCCACAGTTTGGTGGTTGGGGGACATTCCGGGGTGCAGCAGACGTATATGAGAATGTCCCGGGAGGTTTACTGGCCTGGTATGCGGAGAGCGATAGCACATTTGGTGGCTGCTTGTGACGTGTGCCAGCGTCACAAGTACATGGCCATGGCGCCAGCCGGACTCTTGCAGCCCTTAGCACTACTGGAGCGGGTCTGGGAGGAGGTGACGATGGATTTCATAGACGGGCTACCCAGGTCGGAGGGGTACTCCGTGATTTTTTGTGGTGGATAGGCTGAGCAAGTACGCCCATTTTATACCGCTGAAACATCCGTACACGGCTGTTTCAGTGGCTGCAGCCTTCACCAGGGAAGTCATACGATTACATGGGATCCCAGCCTCCATCGTCACAGACAGAGATCAGGTTTTCCTGAGTGGGTTCTGGCGGGAGATATTTCGTGTCCAGGGAACTGTGCTGAAGAGGAGTACCGCATATCACCCTCAGACTGACGGGCAGACGGAGGTAGTAAACCGCAGCATCGAGACATATTTGCGGTGCTTCGCATCGGAGACACCTCGACAGTGGTATCGGTGGTTAGCCTGGGCGGAGTATTGGTACAATACTTCGTACCATTCAGCAGCGGGTACGACCCCCTTTCGGGTATTATATGGCAGGGATCCACCAGAGCTACTGCGATTTGGGGAACGACAGACACCAGTCTCCCAGGTAGAGGACTATATGAGGGAGCGGGAGAGCATTATGGAGGAGCTGAAGAAGCATTTGCTGCGAGCTCAGCAGGTGATGAAGGCTAGGGCGGATGGGCATCGACGGGATGTGCACTTCCAGGAGGGTGACATGGTCTATCTGAAGCTGAGGCCTTACCGACAGAGATCGCTAGCGAGGAGACGGAACGAAAAGCTATCAGCGAGATTCTATGGGCCTTTTGAGATTGCGGCCAAGATTGGCCAGGTGGCTTACAGGTTGAGGTTGCCATCGACTGCGACGATACATCCGGTTTTTCATGTATCGCAGCTTCGGCGAGCCATCGGGGAGCAGACGGTGTCCTCTACCCTACCGCCTACACTTACTGAGGAGATGGAGGTGATGCTGGAGCCATTGGAGGTTCGAGCTGTGCGTCAGGGACCGCGTGGGCAGAGGGAGGTGCTGATACACTGGGCGGGGCTACCAGACTGTGGTGCGACATGGGAGGCCTATCGAGTGATCCAGGAGCAGTTTCCCCACTTCCACCTTGAGGACAAGGTGGCTCTTTTAGGGGGGGTATTGATGCGGACCCGAAACCAAGCCCGCATCCACTTGAGGCCGGCGGTCACCTAGGGGGGACCCACCCCCCTCTCGTCACTTACGTGCGCCGTAGGAGGCGCGGTAGCACGTAGGAGGGTTAGGGGTATTCTAGTCATTTTAGACTAGATTAGTAATTCCCCACTTTTCTATAAATTAGGGCTAGCCGTCTTTATTTTATTTTATGCTTATTTTGTGAAGAACAATTGTAGGCGTCATTTGTGAAGGTTTTAGGCTTTGTTCCGTGCAACAAAGCTAGGAGAGCGAGTCTCCTCTCGAAAGCGGCTCATTTATCAATCTATTTTCCTAGTTCTTCGCAATTTAAGATCCAAAAATTCCACCTTTTTATATTTTTCTTCTTTAAATTCTGAAATTAATTGATACGAAACCCTAGTTCGTATCATAATGTAAGCATGCAACTTTAGACTGATCAATACTGTTTGTAGGATAAGAAGCTGGTGGTGCTACTACTGTACTGTGAGCCAGAGTGCTTTAATGCAAGCAGTGGAAAGCCAGAGCCATACAAACTATGTATTGGCTGCAAATTACAAGCTACTCAACATAAGGAACAAAACTTTGTTTCCCTTAGTCATGCCTATAAATGTTTAAACAAATAAAATATATTCTCTTTTTCAAATAAGATATTTAAGTCATAATATATCTTTGGGTTCATGATTTATATGGTTCCCATCT
>JAULAV010001371.1:0-20000 GCA_030789695.1 Scilla litardierei | reverse complement strand
TGTAAAGCATACCAAATCCAGTTAGGATCAATAAATCAATGTTTAAAATATTGGTTTCGGTATGTGTCAGCCCATGTTTTCTAGTATCATTATCGGCTAAATTGGGATATCATGTCACACATATTGGAAGTATCGAAATATGGGCATTGGTTGCCTTCTCCTAGCCTACGTGTTGGTTGCAAGTAGAGTTTCATCTTCAACCCGCACTT
Organism: Scilla litardierei; assembly: GCA_030789695.1. NCBI lineage: Eukaryota > Viridiplantae > Streptophyta > Magnoliopsida > Asparagales > Asparagaceae > Scilla > Scilla litardierei. Next base: position 19,791 of record JAULAV010001371.1, on the reverse strand, counting down.
CATCTATCCATGAGTATTTACACCATTTAAGGCATCGTCCTCTCTTTTCCTAATCAACTCCAATAATATATCATCTTCATTAATGATGTTACTTAAATCAATAAGTTTACTCTCAGTTGAAGTTTGCTTTTGTCATTAGACTGCAATGTCTTAGCTGCATATTATTTTAAAACAAACGATGTTATACATGTGTCAAAAAAACTCAAAAGTTCCACTCGGTCTTGATAAAACATGTTTGTCTCATATCACCTCACAAATCCATCCAAAAGGTCAACATGTATTGGCATTAGCAAAATATTTTAAACCTTAATTTTGACTGTAAATTAAATTTTTTTAACCATTATATGAAAAGGTTATAATTTCAACTTATAATACTTCACGCATCCAATCTCCTTAGTTGTTATTAGTTAATATCATTAGTTTTGATTGGTTTCTAATGATGGATCATATCCAAAGTAACGTAATTCACCACCATCTTCATGGATCTGCGATCCATGTCACTTTTGGATCAAATTGTTGAGTATTGGATCCCCCAATGTAGTTTTGATGATAAGCAAAAATAATTAATTGTGACTAATCCCCTTATTCTGTAGTTAATCAATGCAGCGTCGATGTAGATAAAGATATATCAAGTGAGACGATGGTTTGAGTCAATGAAGCGAGGAAATCAAATGATGGACTCAATGAAATCAAATAGAAGTCTTCAATGGATTCAATATAAGGTGAAGAGGATTAATGTGTAATCTATTCTTATTCTTTACTTCGTTATTGAATTAGCATGTTAAGCCTTGAATAGACTTGATAGATTCACTTTCATGACACTCACAACACCTTAGTTCATTATCATTGAATCCTGTTAGGATTTATTCTGTGGTCATTCTAGTATGCGTCTTGTCATATGTGGCACTGGAGATTGTTGGATAGGTTGATATCCCTGCCATATGTAGAAGAGAATGTTGGACATTTTGTTGAACAGATTGTTGGACCAGGATGTTCAACAAACTATGCTTACTTGCATACCTGGTGCGCCGTGGTGCTCAATAGGATGCGTAACTGGAGCCAGCGTATTCCGCTATTTTCTATCTTGCTGTTTCTGCTCTTATGGTGGTTATTAAATGATTTATTGTTGATTGTGCGCTATCTCTTGAGAATCGGTTGAAGAGAGATTTTCGGCAAATCAATACTCTTGCCGCTGCCACGTTCGGATTTATCGGGATCTCGTAACCGCCTCTTTAGGATCTTTAGGGATCTCCTTCTTGTTGAAGATGGTGCAGTTGTTGCTGAAGATGGAGCCGAATCTTGGTTTGATTGCCTGCGTGGAAATTGAACCAAAGATGGCAGGGGCGTTCCCTTTTAAGCGATGGGTTGTTTGGCGGCTAGGGTGAACGCTTGAGTTTAAGAAGTTCAAGGATAATCTCCGGGAGGGAGGCCGACGGCTGCGACACGCAGGATCAAGGGAGTTGATCGAGTCGGTGGTGCAAGGGGAGCTTGCAGGCAAGGGGAGCTTGCCAAGAATACTTCACGGGGTTGATTGCGATCATCCCCTCACGATTTGTTTTTAAGGATGCGAGTGTTCTTCCTTATTAAAGCGTGAATTGTAGAATTTGTATTCTCCAATCTTTTTAGTGAAGTATTCAATTTTCTGGGCGTGGCCCCGCAGATGTAGGTGTGCGCACCGAACTGCGAAACCATTTCTTGTGTGTCCTTGCATGTTGCGTGCTTTTACGCTGTTTGCTATATTCTTTACTGCGTACTGAATTTCATTTGGTATCAGAGCCTGTCATCTACAATACTTTGACCTTCTTTCAAAGTGGATGTGATCCTGTAGGTCAGTACGCTGATCATGAACACAAAAGAAGGTGCTTCGGTCACTCGTCCCCCTTTGCTTACTGGATCGAACTACACCTATTGGAAGTCTCGTATGCGAGCTTTTATCAAGTCCTTGGATGAAAAAGCTTGGGTTGCTACAGTTGAAGGATGGAATCCTCCGGTTGAAGTCAACAAAGAAGGCAAGGAGAGTTTCAAACCTGTTAGAGACTGGAATTCTGATGAAGAACGTGCTGCCTTAGGAAACTCTAAGGCGGTTAACGCCATCTTTACTGCCGTGGATGAAGAGCAGTTCAAGCTTATATCAACTTGTGAGCATGCTAAAGAAGCTTGGGACATACTTCAAAATGTGCATGAAGGAACCAGCACTGTTAAGGCCTCAAAATTACAGATGCTCGCCAGCCAGTTTGAAAATCTAAGGATGAACGAAAACGAGACGGTTGCAGAGTTCAATGGAAGATTGAGAGATATTGCTAACCAGGCATTTCAACTGGGTAAGAAGTATTCACAAAAGAAGCTTGTTGAAAAAACTCTGAGGTCCCTGCCAGATAAATTTTCAGCAAAGATTGCAGCTATAGAGGAGGTAAGGAACACTTCGACCATGAGATTGGACGAACTCATGGGATCCTTACAGACCTATGAGATGAATCTCAAACAAAACAAAAAGGAGAAGGGTGTTGCCTTGAAGATTGAAGCCAGTGAACCATCAAAATCTGATGATGAGACAGAACTCGAAGATGATATCGCGCTTCTCACCAAAAACTTTAGCAAGATGATGAGAAAGATCAGCAATAAAGGTCAGAATTTTAAAGCTACCAATAAAAAGGTGCGGACAGGACCTCCTGCAGGTGAAAGGAATGCTGGTCGTCCTATACAAAGGTATGAGTCTAAAAACAAAGGAAAGGGAATACAGTGTAGAGAATGTGAAGGTTTCGGACATATACAGGCAGAGTGTGCAAACACTCTAAAGAAGCTAAAAGGGAAATCTCTTGCCAGCACTTGGAGCGATGAAGACTCTGGAGATAGCGAGGAAGATGAAGACATAACTAGTAATTATGTGGCGTTCACAGCTATTCTGAATGACAAATCTGAAGGCAAGTTCGCCAGCCTTGTTGAACATAATGTTGCAACATGTACTGCTACAAGGAAGCACAAGGGAGAACATGTTGTACAAAATGTTACAACAAACAAAGCTGATTCTGACAGTGAAGCTGAATCAGAAGTCGGGAGTGAAGAAGATATTGATGATGAGGAAATCCGCGTAGCCTATCAAACTATGTTCTACAAATGGATGGAAATTTGTGAAACCAACAAGAAACTGAAAGATGAATGCTTTAAGTTGAGGAGTGAGAAGAATACATATCAAATCAAACTTCTGAAGACTGAAGCAAGTCTCCGGAACTGTGAGAGAGACATGAAGAGAGCCATAATGAGAGCTGAGAAGGCTGAAAGCACGGTTAACAGATGGAACTCTGGGAAAACCAAACTCAATGACATCCTCAACATGGGAAAAGTCGCTGGAGATCGAACTGGAGTTGGGTACAACAGAGGAAGCAATTTTCACACACCCAAGACTAGGAGTAGTCTCAATGCTAAGGAACATGTTAAATGGAATCCACATGATGAGGTCAAGCCACGAGGAAAGAACAGAAGAGGTACTACTCCTAGACAGCTTATATGCAGTTACTGTAAACAAATAGGACATAATGATTGGAGGTGTTTCAAGCGCATGAAGCATGTGAGTGAAGGAAGAAATATTGTTCATCCACAGCAACAGACAAGCATGAAGTGGATTAAGAAGTCGGAACTGGTCAGTATGGTTGCATACACCTCTTTAGCTACCTTTGCAGAAAATCAGTGGTACTTTGACAGTGGGTGATCTCGGCACATGACAGGAAACAAGGGACTTCTGTCTGAGTACATTGCTGGAAATAAAGGTCATGTCACCTTTGGGGATGGACAGAGAAGCAAAGTTATTGGAAAAGGTAATCTCAATATGACAGAAACTCTGAAATTGAAAGATGTGATGCATGTTGAAAATCTAAAGGCTAATCTTATCAGTATAAGTCAGCTGTGCGATCAAGGGCTGCTGGTTCGGTTCAACAAAAATGAATGTCTTGTGTTTAACAGTGATAAAGTATGTATTCTTTCTGGAAAAAGATCCAGTGACAACTGCTACCTATTGTAAGAACCTGACAGATGTCTGAGTATCACCACTGATGCTTCTGAACAATGGCATCAGAAATTAGGCCATGTTAACTTCAAGACCTTAATGAAAATCTCCAAAGCAAGAGCTGTCCGAGGAATGCCTACGTTAATCAAGAAGAAGGAAGGAGTGTGCGAAGCTTGCCAACTGGGGAAGCAGAAGAAAATTAGTCACAAACAAATTCAGAGTATCACAACATCAAAAACTCTGGAGCTACTGCATATGGATCTGATTGGACCCACTTCAGAAACAAGTGTCGGAGGTAAGAAGTACATTTTTGTTTGTGTTGATGATTTTTCACGCTTCACCTGGGTGGATTTTCTGAAGGAAAAATCAGACACTTTTAATGCTTTCAAAAACCTGTGTACTCGTCTACAAGTAGAAAGAGGAGACAACATAGGGAAAGTCATTCGAATCCGTAGTGATCACGGAAAAGAGTTTGAGAATCACTCATTCTCTGAATTCTGTGAGGCACAAGGTATAGGACATGAATTCTCGGCTCCTAAGACTCCTCAGCAAAACGGAGTTGTTGAAAGGAAGAATCGAACTCTTCAGGAAATGGCTCGTGTTATGCTGAATGCTCGAAAAGTGAATACTAAGTGGTGGGCTGAAGCGATTAATACTGCTTGTTACACCATCAACAGGGTCTATCTTCGACCACTGACTGAGAAAACTCCATATGAAATATGGAAAGGTCGAAAGCCTGATGTCTCCTACTTTCATATTTTTGGAAGCAAGTGCTACATCCTGCAAGATCGAACACCAAGACGGAAATTCGACACCAAGAGTGACAAAGGAATTTTCTTGGGGTATTCTACACGGAGTCGTGCATTCCGAGTGCTGAATGAACGAACAGATGTCATGATGGAATCCATTAACGTTGTGGTTGATGATTTTGATCAGGGAGAATCTATTCTGACCGGTGAGAAAGGAGTTCAAGAAGACATAAATGAAGAGGATGTTCGTGTTGAAAGTGATGTTGCAACAAACAAAACCAAACAGAACCATGTTGAACAAATTGTTGCAACACAGGATACTGCTAACATGGAGTCAACCCAAGTAGAAGCTGATAATGCTCAAGATGCTGAGGGAATTACAAAGATCATACGAGATCATCCGCCGGATCTAATCATTGGTGACGTTCACGACAGTCGTCGCACCAGAGGCACTAGTCGTGTTAATTACAGAGATCTGGCTGGGTATGCTTGCTTTCTTTCTACTATCGAACCCAAAAATGTGAAGGAAGCAATGGGTGATGATTTCTGGGTCTCGGCCATGCAAGAGGAACTGAACCAATTCCAACGAAATGACGTTTGGAGTCTTGTGGAGAGACCAAAAGGAACTAATGTCATCGGGACAAAGTGGATATTCAAAAATAAGACAGATGAGAAGGGAAATGTCACCCGGAATAAAGCCCGGCTTGTTGCTCAAGGGTATACCCAAGTGGAAGGCATTGACTTCGATGAGACATTCGCCCCTGTAGCACGGTTGGAATCTGTTAGACTGTTACTTGCGGTTGCCTGTAGCTTAAACTTCAAACTGCATCAAATGGACGTGAAAAGTGCCTTTCTAAACGGGTTGTTGAATGAAGAAGTGTATGTTGAACAACCCAAAGGCTTTGCTGATCCGTTTCTTCCGAATCATGTGTACAAGCTGAAGAAGGCGTTGTATGGGCTGAAGCAAGCACCAAGGGCCTGGTATGAGAGATTGACCACGTATCTTCTCAAAAAGGGATATGAAAGAGGAGGAGCTGATAAGACCTTATTTGTTCAAAGGACAAGATCAAGTGTGATGATTGCCCAGATCTATGTTGATGACATAGTCTTCGGCTCAACATCACAACAACTTGTGCATGAGTTCATTAATCTCATGCAAAGGGAGTTTGAAATGAGCATGGTTGGTGAGTTGAATATATTTCTTGGGCTCCAAGTTAAACAGTGTCAGGATGGTCTATTCATCTCGCAGAGCAAGTATGCTAGAAATCTTGTCAAGAGATTTGGTTTAGAAAGTGCCAGACATGTTAGGACTCCCATGAGCACATCTGAAAAACTCTCTAAGGATGAAGGAGGAAGAGATGTTGAAGTTACTCTTTACAGAAGCATGATAGGTAGCCTGTTATATCTAACAGCTAGCCGACCAGATATCTGCTTTAGTGTTGGAGTCTGTGCTCGTTATCAAGCAAGCCCTAAGGAATCTCATATTGTTGCTGTAAAAAGGATTATCAGGTATATCAGCGGAACTGCAGACTATGGTATATGGTATACAAAGGATACGAATACTCTTGTCTCAGGATATAGTGATGCTGACTGGGCAGGAAATACAGATGATCGGAAAAGCACCACCGGAGGGTGTTTTTATGTGGGGAACAATCTGGTGTCGTGGTATAGTAAAAAACAGAACTCCATATCGTTATCTACAGCAGAGGCTGAGTATATTGCTGCAGGAAGTTGTTGTACACAATTGCTTTGGTTAAAGCAAATGTTGGTAGACTATGGTCTGGAACAAGGAGCCATGACTATTTTATGCGACAATCAGAGTGCTATAAATATCTCCAAAAATCCTGTTCAGCATTCTAGAACGAAACACATTGACATCCGACATCACTTTATTAGAGAGCTGGTTGAGAAGAAATCCCTGGTTATGGAGTATGTTGCTACAGCTAATCAACTAGCAGACATTTTTACAAAGCCTCTTGATTCAGCCAGATTTGAGGAATTGCGGCAAGCCCTAGGGCTGTGTCGTATCTAAAGTTGCCCCCTGTGTTGTGCATTTTGTTGCAACAGTTTGTTGCAACACTATGAGGGTCTTTCAATCTCTGCTGACGGGTCGGTATTTGTTCTCTTTTATTTTATTACCCGTTATTATTACCCTCTACCTCTTTTCATTCCCAAGGCGCATTTTTGCTTTTTCCTCAACTCAAATCTTTCTCCAAGATTCTCCTTCACCCGCTTCTAGGGTTCTTGAAATTGGCTTGGTTGAAGCTTCTCCTAGTTTGTCTACCATGACTAGAAATCAGTCGGGAGAATCATCTCTGCCCCCTCGTCGGTCTTCTCGACGATCTTCCGCTCGTAAAAGTGCTCCGCCGTCCTCGTCTTCTTCGGTTAAACGTAAAGGGGTGTTTCCTCGTCCTGTGCAAAGAACCTCCAGTGGTAATCCCTCTCCACCTCTCTCTTCTTCCTCGTTTGGGAGCATGCATCCTTCCAAAGTCTCGAATTTTGAGTTGGTGAACTTTTCCCCAATTCTTGAATTCCCCCTTCCCAAAATTCCCGAGGATGATGATGTGTATGATGATGATGAATGCTATCCTGATCCGGTTACTATCCAAGACTGGTTCTGGTATTTAAGAAGAACAGGAAAAGAATTGGATCTCTCTTATGTGGATGTATCACATATTCATTTTAAAGGTCTGATGCGTAAGAAGATTTTGGGAAAAGTTATGAGCGTGAGAGTTCCTCGAGATAGAAAAGTTGTCATTCGCACCTGGAATCCGACATCTTTTGTTAAAATCTCTGAAATTGATGTGATAGACATCTCTGATTCTGAAGATTCCCATGTGTTTGCTGATTTGCCTAAGTCGAGAGGGACTTCAGGAGCGTCATCGGCTAATATGTTCTCTGAGAACTCTTTTGTGCAAAGTGATGAAAAGATGAACAAGGATGTTGAAATGGAAGCTGATGTTGATGCTGATACTGTGCCTACTATTCCATCTCAGGAAGAGGTCCCTGTCCCTCTGTCTCCCAGATGTGAAGTTGATGTGACCGCTCAAAATGTGGCTAATGTCAATAATCTTGATTCAAATGAAGGTGCTCAGCCTGTATCTCCTGTCTTCTCTCAGCAAGTGCCTGAGTCTGAAAGAGAACCCAAGGATGATGTCTGTGTCCAAGGAGCATGCCTTGACTACTCTTCTGTGGGTCAAACTGTGTCGAGTGGAGCTGCGGAGCCTGCCGGTGGTGTTTCTGAAAATAGGCAGTCTCCCAAAGATGCTGTGGGGTTGGTCCATGGTCCTATGAATCTAGACATTTCAAGAGAACCTCTGACTGGCCAAGATGTGGATCTTCCCTCAGAGCTGCCTGAAACTGATGCTGTGCAAGTTGGCCAAGATGATGTTGTTGTTGCTGCTGAGACTCTGACAGGTTCTGCTGATCGTTGTGGCGTGACTCAAGACTCTTCTGTTGCTGATGGTGACATTTCTGGGTCAATTACTGATGCTATTCCCCGTATGGAGGATGGTGATGAAGATTTTGTTGCACAAAATGTTGCAACAAATCCTTCAACATGTGAGTTACCTGATGAAAATGATCCTCCTCTGTCCTCTTATATGCGCAAGAGTAGATCTGTGTCCAAGAAGCGCCATATTCCTCCACCATCCAGGAGTGCTGAGTCCTCTCCTTCCAAGCGACCTAAACTTTCAGCTTCTGCTCCTTGTCGCCCTCCCTCGTTTTCATCTTCAGATGCTCTGAGCAAAAAAATTTTTGACAAATCACGTAAGAACAGATGGCCAGCTTACTCCGAGAAACCTCTCATATCTGAAAAAATCCTCAATATATCGTCCTTTGACAAGACTCAGTTGGAATCTATTCTGAAAGATCTTGGTCTTATCCATGCTGCCACATGCTTCAGCGTCTATTATCCTACCTTGGTGCGAGAGTTCTACTGTAATCTCTCCAAATCTACTAGTGATGGATCCTCTCGTTGGAATTTCAGAAACTATGTCCGAGGAAAGATTGTCACATTCTCTCCTGCATCTCTGAACAAATTGTTAGAATGGAAATGTTCTCAATCTGTTCCTGCGTTTGGTGACACCTCTGGAGTGAGTTTTGATCGTCTGATTGAAGTCGTGACTGCTGGAAAGTTGTCACGCTGGCCTACTAAGTCTTCTGTGTTTCCCTCATCTGCACTTACGGCAAAGTATTTTATTCTATTCAGAGTTGCTACTCGAAACTGGTTGCCCACCTCCAATGTTTCAGTAGTCACTAAGGACATGTGCAAACTATTGTTTTCTGCTGGCACGTTTCAGGTGTTCAATTTGGGAAGAATCATCTTCGATTCTATCTTATCTTTTGCTGAACTCTCTTCCTCCGGGACCTCTTTACCTCATGGAGCTCTCATCTCCATGTTACTTTTGGCTCAAAAGGTGCCCTTGTCCCCTTCGGATCTTCCCTCTACCTGTGACAGTATCTCATATACAGTTAAGTCGGTGGCTGGTAAACTCAATGATATCTCTGAGGTGGTGCCCTCTTTTCCTGATAGTCTGTCTCCACCTCCAAATGCTGAACCGTCTGGCTCCGTGCCTCCTGCATCTCAGTCTCCTCCACTCGGTTCTGCTAATGCTTCTACTTCCTCCGCAAGTACGGTTGACATTCAGTTTCTCGAAACTGCCCTTCAGAATATTGATGATCAAATTCTGGTTCTTGAAAGCCAGCGAGTTCTTCTGAATCGCCACAAGGAGCTATTGCAGAGCAAGCTGTCTTCTCTCCGGGGTGGTCCCTCCGCAGGTCTCTGAAGTATTTGTCCTTTGGTGGCGCAAAAGGGGAGAATTTATGTGGTATGCTTTGTTTTCTCTCCCTATCTGTTATTTTACTGGGTGGTTTGTTGGAAGTTTTGTTGGATACTATGTTGCAAGTTTTGTTGGATACTATGTTGCAAGTTTTGTTGGACATAGTTAGATATTATGTTGGAAGTCTATGCTGGAAGTCTTGTTGGACCTCGTTGGTCGTTTTGTTGAACATATTGGTGAATGTCGTTGTGCTGGGTGTTGAGCGTCTACTATTCAAATGTGGCTTCAGGGGTTTGAAAAGTTATCAATGACCTTCTCTTCTATCATACCGTATGTTGTGCCACCAATTGACAAAAGGGGAGATTGTTAGGATTTATTCTGTGGTCATTCTAGTATGCGTCTTGTCATATGTGGCACTGGAGATTGTTGGATAGGTTGATATCCCTGCCATATGTAGAAGAGAATGTTGGACATTTTGTTGAACAGATTGTTGGACCAGGATGTTCAACAAACTATGCTTACTTGCATACCTGGTGCGCCGTGGTGCTCAATAGGATGCGTAACTGGAGCCAGCGTATTCCGCTATTTTCTATCTTGCTGTTTCTGCTCTTATGGTGGTTATTAAATGATTTATTGTTGATTGTGCGCTATCTCTTGAGAATCGGTTGAAGAGAGATTTTCGGCAAATCAATACTCTTGCCGCTGCCACGTTCGGATTTATCGGGATCTCGTAACCGCCTCTTTAGGATCTTTAGGGATCTCCTTCTTGTTGAAGATGGTGCAGTTGTTGCTGAAGATGGAGCCGAATCTTGGTTTGATTGCCTGCGTGGAAATTGAACCAAAGATGGCAGGGGCGTTCCCTTTTAAGCGATGGGTTGTTTGGCGGCTAGGGTGAACGCTTGAGTTTAAGAAGTTCAAGGATAATCTCCGGGAGGGAGGCCGACGGCTGCGACACGCAGGATCAAGGGAGTTGATCGAGTCGGTGGTGCAAGGGGAGCTTGCAGGCAAGGGGAGCTTGCCAAGAATACTTCACGGGGTTGATTGCGATCATCCCCTCACGATTTGTTTTTAAGGATGCGAGTGTTCTTCCTTATTAAAGCGTGAATTGTAGAATTTGTATTCTCCAATCTTTTTAGTGAAGTATTCAATTTTCTGGGCGTGGCCCCGCAGATGTAGGTGTGCGCACCGAACTGCGAAACCATTTCTTGTGTGTCCTTGCATGTTGCGTGCTTTTACGCTGTTTGCTATATTCTTTATTGCGTACTGAATTTCAAATCCCATAGGGTTAGATCTTATAAAGGCTTGAAGTAGAGCTTTTCAGTCTCCTCGTGTGCCTGGTGCTTGGACTCCAGACGCCTGGCGTGCATGCGTGTAACAGTGCCTCAAAAACTAACCCAGTCCATACGTTTAAAGTTATCATCCTAGACGTCTGTACAGTGTGTCAGGCACCTGGGTGATAAACATCAGACATCTGGCTATTTATAAGCAAAATTTCAAGTAGCTCATTTCATGCATCCTGACTGATCAGGCATCTAAAGTTATCATTCCAGTCGTCTGCACAGTATGTCAGGTGCCTGGGTGATGAACATCATATGCCTGGCAATTTATGACCAAAATTCTTGTAGCTCAGTTTTACAGTGCCAATCAGGCGTCTGATTATATAGAACTTGACGTCTGTATAGTGGACCATGTGTCTGGGAAGCCTTCTTCAGACGCCTGTCTAATAGCCGTTGGACTGCTTTAGTGATCCAATCAGCACAGGAACCCAGGCGTCTGGTCTGCCTTCTTCAGGTGTCTGGTGACTAGAATTTCTGCCTGTTAAGAGACGTTTCCGGGATTAATTGCATGTGATTTTTTGGGGTTTTGGTGGGCTTCTTTGAGCTTATAAATAGGGCTTTAATGTCTTGACTTGGGAACTCTTAGACCTATTGCAAATCATTAAGTCATCTCATCAAGAGCATTCAAATCTATTCAAAGCTCTCAAGCCATCATCTCATACTTGTCTCCAAAAACATTCAAGATCAATCCTCAAGCATTCATTGTTTCCATCTTGAGACAAGTAGTAAGTGCGCATTCTCTCATTTATTAGAGCACATCACACACACCTCTTTGCCTATGTCGTGTAATTGATTTCGCATTGAGTATTTCGATCTCTTCTTTTTGTTGTTGAGATATACTCTCGAGTTGTGAGATTGAACCATTCCCGGTTTGTAGAAAGTGGTGAAAGAAAGTGTATTTGATTTCCATCTGTCGGGATTTGACAAGTGGGTATTAGTGAACCACTAATCATTAGCAGGATTTGCTAGTGAGTTGCTGGAGTCGTATTCAAGAGAGTCGAGATTTGACTCGGTGAATCTGAACCAGGATATATCTATTTTTTGCGTTTGTATTTTCTGTGTTGTTGTTGGCATATTATCTATTCCGCACACTAGGTTGCACTAGAGATAAACGAGCAAACCCTCTTAGTTTCACTAGAATTTGGTGTTTTGTGTTTTAGGATATGAAAATTAAAATGAACGATTTTGATCGACGGAAAATATAATGGAGAGTAAATTTTTTGACCAAGCCAAGGAGGGATTTCCTCCTTCGCTCGTTGATGCACATATTCCGTTCCGTGTGTGTATGAAATTAATGAGTAACAGATGGTAATTGATCATTTTGATAAGGTGCAGTTAACGTGATGACCTATTACTGACCAGAATAATTAAAAAATATGATTGTATTTTACATTTTTCTAGACCAATTGGAAGCCATCATGTTAGTTGCACCTCGTCAAAATGACCAGGTGTTATCTGTTACCCATTATATAGATGTTTAAGATATCATGCTTACATTATTACATTAAGGTGAAAGTAGAGGATGATGACAAGGTCTGCTCCTCTCTCTTCCCACTTTGTCGAATGCGTATACCGTTTGATTAAATAAAAATTTATATATCATTTAATAAAAAAGTGATTCATCTAACAATTTATCAAATTAACACATTTACAAGCACCTCCTCCATGTGCAAGAAGATCTTGTTTCGCCGGCTCCGGATATTGTCCTGAATCTCCTGAAGCTCCATCTTTGCAAAGTCCTGCACCGTCTCCGGCCCTTCAATAATACAAAAGCTACAGGAAGAAATTCCTCTCAACTGATGTAAACAAAATAACAAAAAGACAAAAAAGATCGATCAGTTGGTGTACCCAGCAGGGTTCTCGGGATCGAGAGCCGGAGCGAAGGTAGGGGAAGAAGAAGAGGCGTCGGATTCAGGTGAAGCCATGGATCGCCATTTGGTGATCAAGATTGGACTGTGCTGATTCCTTATGAGCCGTCGATCCGGAGAAATTCTCCATTTGGGACTGAGATTTGTAGGATCGTGAGGGGTCGGAGAGTACGAGCACGCTAGAATTCGAGCGAAGCAGGCCATCACTAGACGATGCTATGGCTTCGATTTGTAAGGTCCAAAGCTCTGTATTGTTTTTTTTGGTGGAGGAGAGTGGACTTGGACCTTGGCAGTGAATGGGAGCATTTGAAAACGAGTGGAAGTGGGAATTTTTTATATTTATTTTAGAATTTAACTAGGTTTTTGCCCAACGGACGACGAAACTTGTCGGCCGGCGAAAATTAATGATTGAATTTGATATGTGGCGTTACTTCAACGGCGATACAGGCCTGTTCCACACGTTGGAAATGGCTACAAATCGGGGATTTTACACTGTTAAGACAATTCACGGTAGGTATGGCGGTTGACGAGACGAACTACTCGCGGACAAGTCCGGCATATCTTCGTTTACGTTCGTTTGAGAAGCTTAATGAATAAGTTTGAACAGATTTTGAAAGCTCGGTTAGTAAACACACAGAGCTTGAACATAACTGTGTTCGTTCATTTTTGTTCAAGAACAAGCTCGTTAAGTGTTCGTGAACAAGCTCATTAAGTGTTCATTATAATACATTGATGGCGGAATTGTTGGAATATTGTGTTCTTACATTGTATTGCATTTAGACAAATACTATATTTTTAGTGCTTAGAATGAATGCTTGTAGTGAGATTTATGAAGCTATTATACTGGATTTGTTTGATTTTGTCCTACAAATATTTAATCCTTTTATTTAATTGATTTAGTCATTGGCAATTATGGTTAAATTTATTATTCCCAATTAAAAAATTGACGTTCGTTTGTTTGTTTGAAAATCTGTTCATAAACAAGATTGATTATGTGTTCGCGAACATGTTAAGGATTATGTGTTCGCGAACATGTTCCTGAACATGTTCACGAACAAGCTCGATAAGTCTTGTTAACGAACAGAACGTTCGATGAACTACTCGTGAACAAGCTCGGTAAATGTGCGTTTACGTTCGTTCGATAAGCTTAACGAACAAGGTTGAACAGGTTTTTAGAGCTCGGTTAGTAAACGAATAGAGCTTGAACATAGATTTTGTTCATGAACAAAACCAGGCTCCCGGTTCAAGCTCGTTCAAGCTCGTTCGTCAACAGCCCTAACTGTAGGACACTTTCTAGGGATGATTCAGGGTGCTTCTGTTGCTTTGCTACAAGACTTTCTTTGTACTTTTTGCCTCAATGGCTCTGACGTGTCGCCGAGTTGGGATTTCTCGCCAACGAAATCTACGGATTTTCTGTGGATTTCGCTCGAGAATCTCGTTTTTGGTCCCTCACTTTATCTCTCCTCTCTGTCCAGTAAATAGCAGCTCTCTCTTTTCAATTTTTTTATTTTTTTTCTTGCTGGGCACTGTTGACTCGAGAAGTGAACAGTGCCTCCGATAAATTTTTGTCCTATCGGAGCCAGTGTTCACTTCTCAGTGAACACTGCTTCCTTTAACTTATTTTAATTTAATTAGTTTAGTTTAATTAATTTAGTTTAGTTTAAAAAAATTAGTTTATAACTAAATTAGATTTGTTATAAACGGGCTTTTGGAGGCCCAACTGTGTATTGGGTATCCACCCATTATGTAACCCTATTACTATACATACAGGTCTACGGGTTCCGTAGCCACCAAGTTTACAACACGTTATCAGCACTCTCGAGGCTGAGCCGAACCTCTGCCGACGGACGAACACGACGCGAACGGGCTTCCTTCACCGAACGTCGCTAGATCCGGCGGGTAGAATCTAGAGGTAATTCTTTTCCCTAGATCTAAATTTATATGCGCATATGTTTAAATCCAAAATACTTGGATGTCTTGATTAGTATAGATCTGATTTTTTTCAAAAGATTTGCATGCTAAATCAACCATTTAATGTAAAATCGTCGTTTTTAATGGTAAAAATCAACTTTTTACGATAAAAACGCCGTTTTGAAGACTAAAAATAGATTTTTTTCCAATAAAAATCAGATTTTTATCATCTTCTTCCCCAAAAATCTCAAAAACCTAGGGGGATTTCTTCATCGCCACGCTGCCGGAAGCCGCGCACGCGATCCCCCCGACCTCGTGCCGTTGCCGCCGCCGCTCGCGACGGTGTGCGGCAACTACCGCCGCTGAGGGCGGCGGCAACCGCTGCCCGCCTACAGAGGCGAGCAGCCCCGTCGGCCTGCAGAGCGGCGGGCACATCCCGCCACATGCAACTGCGGACAGACCTCGCCGCCTGCAGCGGTGGCGCCCCCTCTCCCGCCAGTAGCGACGGAGGGCCCCGCCGCCTGCAGCGGTGCCCCCCCGTGCGCGTGCGTGTCCGAAACCCTAGCCGCCAGAAGCGGCAACTCACGCGACGAAAAACCCCAATAGGGTTTGTCCACAAAAAATTTTTCCGAATTATTTTTCAGATTTAATTACGATTTTTTTTCGTTGAAATCTGGATAAATTACACGTTTTTAATTCATCGCATTTTGTTTGGATTATCTGATTATCATACGTTTAATAATTAGGAAGATCCTGCGACCGCCCTGCCGTTAGTCAACTAACCTAACGGTGTATGACGTTGCCCAGTGGTCCAATAATTATTAAACGAAAAATTTTCATTTCCATTATAAAATGCCTGTGATGATTAATTGCATGTAATGAATAAACTGATTGTGATGATTAATTGTCTGCAATGTAATAAAATGCCTGATGCATTTTTCTGCGACGTATGTGTATATTTGTTGTGGTTTTGGATCGGCTAGCTATCACCATTATTTCCCTCGCATTCTTTTCTTTTCTTTTTTTTTGAGAGAAAAATGTAGTGAGGATATTATTGTAAAAATTCCAAGACATGCGGACATCCCACGAAGATAAAGATCCATCCCAGAAGAATAGGGGCCACACATGGGTTCCCGAGTTGTATTTTCATTTTTATGGGACTGTAAGGACTTTATTTAAAATGGTGATTAGCCGATCCACACAGCAAATATCTCTGTCTGAAATGCTTTATTATTTATTTTCCTTTAAAAATATCTGATTATTGCTCATTTTGAACATGCTAGAGATAATGGCTAAAATTGCGAACGTCGACTTTGACGTATAGGATGCTACAGGCAAAAATTATCTGAGCTGGCAGTTGAACATAAAATTCCATCTGCGCTCACAGGGACTGAGCCATGACATCGCTGCAGGTGATAAGGTTTCTGACATAGATAAAGCGAAAGCAATTATCTATATCAGACGCCATATCGATCGGAGCCTGAAGGCCGAGTACCTCACGGTGGAAGACTCTTATGAGTTATGGACCGCCCTTGAGGATAGGTATAAACATCAAAGAGATGTTATACTTTCCCGAGCGCGATATGAATGGGAGAACCTCCGTCTCCAAGACTTTAAGTCTATCGCCGAGTACAACTCGGCACTTTTCAGTATCACCTCACGCCTGAAGTTGTGTGGTGAGAAAGTGACGGAGGAACGCATGTTAGAGAAGACGTATACATCCTTCCACGAGAAAGATGTTATACTAATGCAGCAGTATCGTGAACGAAAGTTCACAAAATACTCAAAGCTTCTCTCATGCCTTCTGATGGCAGAGCAGAATAGAGACCTCCTTCTGGCCACCCATAACTCACGCCCTACTGGCACTGCTCCTGCACCTGAAGCGCATCACAGCTCCTCCCAGAAGAAGAGGACCAACTTCAAAGGCAAACCCTAGAAGGGCAAGGCAATGAAGAAGTAGGCTAGAGGACCCCCTCCAAGAACCAATAATGACGGAAAGAAGAAAATTGTGTTGAAGAGAAAAGGCAACGGCCAGACATCTGCCCCCAGAAAAGACTGGGAAGCTAAGTGCCACATGTGTGGCATGACTGGACACTGGTACAGGAATTGTCGGACTCCACGCCACCTACAGGACTTGTACAAAGCTAGCCAGAAGCAAGCTGAGACAAACCTGGTGGAACATGAAGACCTGGCACCAATCAGATTCATCGTTGAGGACTTCTCAAACGATGACCTGCTCGAATAAAGCATTATCTACTTTCTGCTATGCATTGTAATTTGAGAAACAATTCACTCTCTAGTTGTTTGATTTCTAGCATGTTGGATGAATTTTCAGACATTGAATAATTATTAGAAAATCTTTTTGTGCCTTATACTGCTATGTTTTTTAATCTTTAAAATTAGATGGAAAATAAATGCCTAGTGGACAGTGCCTCTACGCACACGATCCTCCAAGACATTTTCTTTTTTCAAAGCATAGATAAATACGATGGAACCGTGAATACAATCTTCGGTCCATCAGGAATTATTAAAGGATCAGGGAAGCACATTTTATGCTCCCCAACAAAACACAACTACAAATAAAAGATGCGCTTTTCTCCCCTAGCTCTCATAGAATTCTGTTAAGCTTTAAAGATATCTGTTTAAACGGATACCACCTTGAGACGGTGAACAAACAAAACAGAGAATTCTTGTATGTAACGTCTCACAAAAACGGTGCTAAAACCACTTTGAGCATTTTGAGGGACTCCTGTCGGGTCTATACTATACAAAGATAAGAGCAATGGAAGCAAACACACTTGAGCACCAGAAGTGCGATAACCAACCAGAATTCCAACTCTGGTACAATAGATTAGGACACCCTGGAAGGAATATGATGTGTCGCATCATATCTCAATCCCGTGGAATTAACTCGAAAAGTCTGAAGCTACTTCGAAAGGGTGCATCTCCTTGTCCCCCTTGTCACAAAGGGAAATTGATTACGAGACCATCCCCCCTGAAGGTGGACTCAGAGTCTCCGAGCTTCCTAGAGAGAATACATGGAGACATTTGCGGGCCTATTCACCCTGCAAGTGGACCATTTCGGTACTACATGGTACTGATTGACGCATCTTCCAAATGGTCGTATGTGTGCCTCCTGTCACCTGCAACGTATCCTTTGCAAAGCTACTGGCACAAATCATAAAGTTGCAGGTACATTTCCCAGACAACCAGATCAAGAAATTGCGTCTGGACAACGCTGGGGAATTCATATCACAAGTCTTCCTAGACTATTACCAAGCAACCGGCATAGAAGTTGTGTAGGGGAATTGGTGGTCCCTTAGGGCACAAAAACTCTAGTCCCGTCCTAAGTCGGACGGAACATAGACAGAAAAATTGTAGCAGCGGAAGAAAAACCTATGTTAACTAATTAACATGCAGTTAAAACATTTTTAACTTAGCCCTAAGGTCCAAGACCCTATGCCAAGATCTATGCCGACTTGGGATGGATCTGACCATCCCAAGAAGGATCTAGCCTACTGCGATTAAACTAAACTAATGCTAATAAAATACTTTAACCACATACCCGGAATCTCAGCCCTGGAGCAGGCGAGATGTTCCGCGCCGTCTTACGAGCTGCTCCCGTCCCACGCCGAGCCGCTCCTTGAACCGCTCCCCGAACCGCTCCTCGAACCGCTCCGCATCCCGAGGCGATCAATCCCCGTGCCGCCGAGCCAACCACGCGCCGAAGAAAGTTTCACGCGAGTGAAACCTCCGCCAAGATTTCAGATTCAGAATCCGAACTCCTTTGTGGCTTTGCTAGAGCCCGCAGGAGTAAGGCAGAATTTTAGGGAGATAGAGAAATATTTATTTAAGCTTAGATCCGAGCGTGCTCCAACATTTACGAGAGCCGCTCAGATCTAGAGCTTGGGACGAGTTTTGAGAAAGGGGGGAGACCCCTATTTATATAGGCGGCGGACTCTCCCCTTTTCTCAAAATCCGATGTGGGACTAATTATTTGGGTTAGTTAAAATCAAGTTAGTTTGCACTTCACAAAGTGCAAACTTCCGTGAATTTTAACTCACTCACCGTTGAGCTTCAAGATCGATACAACCTATCAATACGACAAGCGTTCAACGGTGAACGCATAGGAAAAAACCGTTCGTCAATCGGAGTTTGTTTGACCCTCCAATTGAGTGTTCAAACATCAGCCAAGAACCCTACCAAAGCACAACCCAGCCGTCGCAAAAGCACGTAGCCCTAGGGCTGCGTGCAGCCTGCAGTGCGCCAGGCGCGTGCAGCGCACGCGCCTGCCTGGGCGCGTGCGACGCACGCGCCCAGCGGGCGCACAGGCGCCCGCGCCCGCTGGTAAGCGGGCGCGGGTCGGCGCCCGCTTCTGGCGGGCGCCCGCGCCCGCTGGAGCGGGCGCGGGCCTGCGCCCGTTCTCCAGCGGGCGCCCGCTGCGGCTGAAGCGGGCGCGGGCCTGCGCCCGCTCCTAGCGGGCGCCCGCGCCTTTTTCTAAGCTGGGTTCAGCCCACTAAGGTGGGCTGACCCATTTAGGCTTCTTCTGGCTGTTTTGGCTCTAACTTGAGCATCTGGCGTCCGATTTGGACGCCGTTTGAACCTGGGTCTAGACCGGGACATTCCCGTCTTACCCGTGAACTTTTCCTTGCGTTTATATTATTAAATATTGTATTAAACAATTTAATACACATTTAATCGCTTATGCATCAAATGCAAAGTAGTCCCTATCTAAGCTTAAATTACCATATTGCATTAAATGCAATTATCTCTTCTTTTGCATCAAATGCAAATATTCTCCCTAACCAATTTCTACCTATTACTAGACGAAGCGTTGCACTCTGTGTGAGACCCTACAGCCTGACCCTTACAACAGGTTGGGCTCGAAGCCCTATACGGCAGTGACCACGAGCAGTGGTTGCCGTCCCTGCTTCAGGAATCATCATTATGTGGTTGATTCATTGACAAGAGTCTTGTCGGGACCACCTGACTGTTTCCGTGATGAATTCCGCAGTTATAGTCTCTTCGTCTTAAACATGTCGTGTAGATCAAGTCTAGGGTACGGTCAAACTGTCAGCCCCAATAACTTGACTCCGGTTAGTTTCTATCGATCTTTAGTCAACTAATGTTGGACTTCTTCCAACA
>JAULAV010001370.1:0-20000 GCA_030789695.1 Scilla litardierei | reverse complement strand
ATCTCTTATCCAATTTCTCTTGATAACATCCCTCTTTTATAATGTAGATATCTCTTATCTAATTTCTCTTGTCCAATATCTCTTATCCAATTTCTCTTGATAACATCCCTCTTTTATAATATAGATATCTCTTATCCAATTTATCTTGTCCAATATCTCTTATCCAATTTCTCTTGATAACATCCCTCTTTTATAATATATATATCTCTTATCCAATTTCTCTTGTCCAATATCTCTTATCCAATTTCTCTTGATAACATCCCTCTTTTATAATATAGATATCTATTATCCAATTTATCTTGTCAAATATCTCTTATCCAATTTCTCTTGATAACATCCCTCTTTTATAATATAGATATCTCTTATCCAATTTCTCTTGTCCAATATCTCTTATCCAATTTCTCTTGATAACATCCCTCTTTTATAATATAGATATCTCTTATCCAATTTATCTTGTCAAATATCTCTTATCCAATTTCTCTTGATAACATCCCTCTTTTATAATATAGATATGTGTATATATATATGTGTAGGATTTATGTAGAAAATGTGACACCTGATCCAATGGATCAGGTGCTAAGACACAAAAAAGGTGGGAAGTACAAGCCCCCACATGGGCTTGTACTCACTGGGTCCCACCTTTTTGTGTCTTGCACCTGATCCATTGGATCAGGTGCCACCTGCTCTACATTTTTTTTTGAAAAGAAAGAAAATCTTTATTAGATGGTAAATAATTACAACACTATATAGAGAAGGAGTAAGGAATCAGTACAAAGAGGATAGGGCACAAGCGCCGTCACTCTTTAATAAAGATTCCTCACCCTAAAGCGATCTATACAGAAAAAGAACAGGCAGATTCAGCCCAAATCTCTGAACTCCCAATTAGCAAAAACAGATAACTCCGCAGAAGTAGATGGGTCAAGATTCAGCCACCTGCTCTACATTAATCCAATATAAGTATGTATGTATGTATATATACTAGTCATTACCCGTGCCCGCGGGCACTGTTCATTTAAGATTTTCCCCCGTGAAATCTTTGTTCCCCAAAAAATTATTTCCACAATCAAAATTTAAAAGAACAACAAATTAGCATAAAAATATTAAGCGACACGTGCACCTTCGTCGTGGGTGCCTTCAATTTGCAGAACAATTCGGTGTGGAACAACATATTCGGTGCGGCCACCTTCGGTGCAAAACAACGCGTGAGCACCTTCAGCGCGGAACAGCAAATTCGGCGCAGAACAATGCCCGAGCACATTCGATGCGGAACAACAAATTTGGTTTGGGTGACATTGGCGTGGAAGAACAAATTAGCGTAAAAATATTTAGCGGCATGGTCACCTTCATCGTGGGCACCTTCGGTGCGAAAAAACAATTACGGCGTAGCCGCCTTCAATGTGGAACAACAAATTCGGTGCGGGCGCCTTTAGCGGGAACAACAAATTCAACGATGGCACCTTCAGTGCGGAACAACGCGCGAGCGCCTTCGCTGCGAAACAACAAATTTGGCGCGCTCGCCTTCGGCACGAAACAATGCGTGAGCGCCTTCGGTACAGAACAACAAATTTAGTGTGGGCGCCTTCGGTGCGGAACAATGTGTAAACGCCTTAGGCGCGAAACAACAAATTCGGTGTAGACGCCTTCGACGCGGAACAACAAATTTGGTGTGAAACAACAAATTAGCATAAAAAATCTATTCTACTTAACATGGAGTTCAGCTTACTCTGGCTCAACACATGTGAAAACACATAATATCCCAACTCTCATAGGTGGTGCATTTAATTGAGTGAGAACGAAGAGGTTGCACATGTCCAGCTCTGGCTCTTACTCATTTTTTAGGGGTTGTCTCTTGGTGGTGAGCCCACCATATGTCCAAGGGTGGTTACAGTGGGATAATGTGCAACCTGGTCTCAAATGGTTCACCAACCTACACAATATATATAATTAATATAACCAACATCTTATGTATATAGCTATGATGAAATCACTACCATAAAATTTTGACCCCTCAGACGTCACCAGAAAGTGAATCAAATAGAGAATAATTGAAGAGATTAGAATACAATACACAAAAACAACTAAAATCAACAGCATAGGACAAAAGAAACTTATTTCACAACAAAATGATCCCATTTACTCCCACATGCATACCAATCTCACACTAACATAGTAATAATCTTCTACTACTCATGCACCTAAACAAAACAAAATATCAGTACTGGCAAGATGAAGAGATTACATTAGAGAAACAAAACAAAACTTCCACACATCAGCTTCATATTCATAAGACCTAACATAAATATTACAATGGATTTGATTTCTTTATCACATAAACCCCATAAATAACCTCTAGTTTACTCTAAGAACCATGTCCTTGTGAGAATAACATTCCTCGCATTGCGCTAGTCTCTCCCCTTGAGAGTCCTCCCTGCTCCCTCATACACTTAGAATGAAGAGATCTGGCTTCTTGCAAGCTATTTAGCCAGCCATTAATGTGGAGAGACTTGATCATCGTCTTCTTTGTATTCATTTGCATTATATTGATCTACTACATTTGCATTGGACCAGCAGAGTTTGGAGCACTCAGAGATGTTAACAGGAGTAGATTGCATGTGGACTTTGCATTGACATTGGCCTCTGGGATCAGCCTTGAAGTAGAGTAAAGCCTTTTAGAGCATGAAGAAGAAGATGATGATGATTGGTCGTTTACTCTTTTATGAGAACTTGGGCTTCCATATTCTTTCCTCTCCCTGGCAAAATACCACACATCTTCTTCCTCAAAATCCTGAAAATTGAGCAACAATTTGTTTTATTCATAATTGATACTGGTAGGAAAAAAATTGAGGAAGTAAGTACATACTGTACAATTGGTCCAACATACTGGTTTTATGCAATATATTCTCAAAAAACTGTCTTTTTTGTATTACATTCCTTGAGGTTCGTTTATAATTTACATTGATTTTGATCATATGCAGAACTATGAAAAGTTATGGAGCTTTTTGCTAATGCTGCTTCATGTGAATCAAAACAGCAGTTACTTCAAAACTGATGTGTGTAAACTATTTTCTATACACGAACTTATGAGAAAATTGGGAATTTTGGTCCAAATAGTCACGGTATATTATGCGCTACTGAAAGATGAGAACAAAGCAACAACAAACAAATGCAAGTTACCATTAGAGACCGGGTTCACTTCCATATCAAATGATAATTTCCTTGATCAGGTGTTCTCAAGTTACACAAAGCTGCAAAATTTTACAATTCCATCACTTCAAATGAAAAAAATGGACTCTGGAGCTTCTTTAATGCATGTTTGTTCTCAAGAAATGACCACAGTAGAATTTTGTCATAAACTTTGCAAGGTATCAAAACTGATGCATAAAAACATAGGTATGGTTGCTGGGATACTATAAGACTAATATTTATTTTCTGTCATTTTAATATGCAATATGTTTGCTGAAAGCTGTTGATGTATGTTGTTTGTGCTCACTAATAATCAGCAGGTCCACTTCATTTCCATATCTGGTCACTATTGTATTGTATATGAGTGGATACTGCTCATTGATTTCAGCCATTGATAATCAAATTCTAAATTTCTAGTTAAACAACAGATGACAACGGAACACAAGTGTCAAGCAGTAATCATTCTCCTGATTGGGCTCATAGTATGAGGGTCACATATCATGCACCAAAGGGGTTAACCTTCCCTCATGAGAAGAATATCGGGCATCAGAACATTAAATCTAGCAATGTGTTTTTATTTGATGTCTTTAAAGAAAAACTTGGCAGCAACATCAGTGACCAGTCTCCTGATTAGTCTCATCTTAATTCTATGCGAGTCCTGGGAACCTTCGGTTATAGTGCAACAGAGTAATGACATAAAAACTTGGGAATTCTACGCAATTAGCACTTATTTCAAATATCTTTCATATTATTTGCTGATAGTGGGCATATTTGACTATTTTCCTTGGAAAAATCTGTACATAACTTGTACTCAACAATTATACAAAGCCCATAAGAAAGTAAAGCCTTCACAATATCTTCAGTTGTTCTCACTTTATCTAAACTATAAGAAAGTAAAACCCATATGAGTGTATTATATATATGATGTAATACATGATGTTAACCATGGCATTACAACAAATAGTTGCCAAAACAGATCATAAATAGAAGTAAGATAAAAAATAATTCAATTTGCTAGGATTGCCAATGATTT
Organism: Scilla litardierei; assembly: GCA_030789695.1. Taxonomy (NCBI): domain Eukaryota; kingdom Viridiplantae; phylum Streptophyta; class Magnoliopsida; order Asparagales; family Asparagaceae; genus Scilla; species Scilla litardierei. The sequence goes on along the minus strand of JAULAV010001370.1, from coordinate 15,784 downwards.
GCATTATGTCAGTTTTATATGAACAATTCCAATACTTCAAATGCCAATTCATTAGGTGAAATTGAAATACTTCAAAATACTTCAAAATAATTCATTAGGTTGGAATGCCAATACTTCAAATAATTCATTGGCATTCAAAATACTTCAAAATTATATGACTATTATATGAATGTTATATGAATGTTGGTTTTCATGCCATATTGAAAGTTATATGACTGTTATCAACTGTAGGAAAAAAATTCAAAACAAAACATGCAAAATATTAAACATGAAAGCTTAATGAAAATTACACCCAACTACTCTGAAAATTACATCCAACAGTTAAATTATAGTTTGAAAACTCAAAAATATAAACATCACATGGACTAAAATTGAAGCATATGAAATATTCAAAAAGACTGTTAAACAATTCCACTGCAGGTTAACAATGATTCCATTATCACTTCATGCAGCCTGACTGAAATATAAACATCAACAGGCAGGGTTCAATTTAAAAATATTCAAAAATATAAACTCAAAAATATAAACATCACATGGACAAAAATTGAACTAAGTTGAACCCTGAGTAATTTGAACTAATTTGGACAAAAATATAAACATCACATTTGGGCTAATGGAAAGAATGGCAGTGAAATTAAATTTCTCAATCATTGGCATTTTCAGACTTGAGTATTCAAATTATCAAATTTCTCATTATTATCAGACTCCCATTGGCAAAAATCATTGGCATTCAAATTTTGAACCCTCAACTTGTGATAATTTGGCAAAAATCATTGGCAGTCAAATTGAACCCTCAAAGTTGATTTCTCAAATTTTGATAATCATGCCTACTTGATTTCTCAAATTATCACATCAACTCATGAGAAATTTCTGACTTGAGTATTCAAATCATTGGCAAAAATCTGAAAATCTCAAATTATCAAATTATCATTTCAAATGCAAATGAACTCATGGGCATTCAAATTATCAAATTATCAAATGATCCCTGTTTTCCATATCAATAACTCAAATCCTTGATGAAGCTGAAACATTGAGCATGAATGGATATATGCTCAACTAAAACTACAATAAGAAAGAGATATGCTCAACTAAAACTCAAATAACAAAGATATATGCTCAACAATAAACAATAAACTGGAACTTTGCTTAATGAATTGATACTTTGTTATATTTGTTGAGCAGAAATATTCACTGCTCAACTAAAACATTGCCAAGTGAATAATGTCATTTGGCCTACCTTCCCATGTCATATCAGGATATCCTATAATATATCCATCATTCAGGATATCCTTTTAAGCCCTATATATTCTGTTATTGCACTTCCACTTGAAATTCATAAACTGTTGCTAATATCTTGGCATTCCACTTCTGACTTAATAGGCTTTAGTGGATTTTCTCACAGCATTAGGATATTCTCACCAAACCTAATGAATTCAACTTAATCTCTGAAATTCTAAATATTCTCACCAATTTTGAGCATTGAGCATTCTAAAATATTCTCACCTATCTTGAAAACCAATAAAAACTGAATTCAAATACAAAATCTTTTGATGAACATTTTGAAGAATACATCATTTTGAATAGATGAGAATATTTTAGAATGCTCATCCATATGGGGTACTGTTAAATTTATCAACACTGAATTCAAAATGCTCATCCATTCTCAAGCTTTACAATCTGCAACAGAATATTCTCAAGCTTCATCCAAGCTTCATCCAAGAACATTGAGAATTGAGAGAATTTGTGAATTATAACAACAGAATACATAATGCAAAACAGTTTTACATTCTCAAGCTTCATCCAAGTTCATCCATTCTCCTATTCAAGCAAAACAGAATATTCTCAAAATTCAGTTTGTAAGTTTCACATTCAAACAGTATGAAATTTAACAGGACAATTATGAAGCTCTCAAGCTCAAACTCAAAGAAAAAAAATTTAAATAACTCTGAGAGGGTTCAAATTGGCCAAAGAAAAAAATTTAAGGGTTCAATTTGAGGGTTCAATTTAAATAACTGTGAGAGGGACAATTATGAAAGCATTGGCAGTCACATTCAAATTTATATGTTCTAATTCAAGTGTCAAATGATCATGCCAAATGTCCATACAAATTTTTATGCCAAATTTGTCAGTCCAAGTGTCAAACTGAATATGAAATAAAAAACAGAACTCTAAAAATTCAGAAGTCTAATATTCAAATACATACTCATACTCTTAAATCAAATTTCTTCTAGCTATAATATTTAAGTTTCCAATCTTCTAGCAATGAAAATAGGAAGTCAATTTTGGACATAATATATCAAGCTAAGATTGTTCAGGACATAATATACCCTATTTTGGATTAATATATTTTTGAATCCAATTGCATTATATCCAGTTTGATATATTGGAAGTTGCTATTATATCTAGCTTATCCAGCTTATCAAGTTTACATTGTGCTATTATGTGTATAATATATCAAGCTTATCAAGTTTACATGTAAATTGTTCACTTCCAATATATCAAACTTGATAAGCTTGATAAGCTTGATAAGCTTGATACGTTTGATGGATATATTAAGCTTATCAAACTTATCAAGCTAAGATTGTTCAGGACATCCAATGTTACATCCAATTGCATTAATATATTTTTGAATATCTCAATTTCTCTTTAACATATAAATATCTCAATTGCACTGAAAAATTGAATATATAGTTTGGATAAACTCAAAAAAAATAAATATCACACCCAATTAGATATGAAATATATATTCAATGTAAATATATTTTAGAATATCTCAATTTCTCATTAACATATCAAGTTTTCTCCATAACTGAATACACATCTCTAACCAAAAACATGCCCAATACAAAATAACACATTCAATCAATTTTTCTCCATACCTGAAAAACCAAACTCAAAACACCAAGCTGTGATGAAGCTCTAACCAATGGATGAAGCTCTCACTGAGAGGTTGATCTGCAAGGGGAGTGTGGGTACATGATAATACAAAATTACACAGTCAGTTAAAAATTCAATTGGGTACATGATAATACAAAATAAACAGGATATCAAAGATAGATGGTTTTCAAGATACCTTGTTATACAAAATTTTGGATATCCAGTTTTTATTGGTTTTCAAGATAGATGAGAATATTCTAAAATATTTGAATTTGAATTCTAAATATTTTGTATTTGAATTCTAAATAGTGAGTAACCTTGAAACCAATAAAAATATAATGAGAATAGATGAGAATATCCAGTTTTTAGCATTTTTTTTACCTAGAAAATTCAATTGAGTGAGTGATACTTTGTATAAAAATTCAATTGAGTGAGTGATACTTTGTTATACAAAATTTTTTCTGATATCCAAGATATATTTTTCTGATATAAACATATAAAAAAATGCTAAACTTGATTTTTAACAGGATATCCAATTGGCCTGTTAAAATTAACTTGACTATAATAGTAATATGAATGTTGGTTATATGAATGTTGGTTATTCAAACAAACAAACAAACATATATTTTTTTCTGATATCCAAGATATATTTTTTTGGATATCCTAAACTTGGATATCCTGTAGCATATTCAAAGTTATATGACAATTTTGTTTGAATGTTAAAATTTTGAATATCCTGTAGCATATCCTGTTATATGACAAACAAACATCAATTTTTTAATTTGAATGAATGTTTGTTTGTAACAGGATATCACCCTAATTTGTAACATGATATAACAGGATATCACCCTAATTTGTAACAGGACAAACAAACATCCTGTTATATTCAAAGTTTAGGATATCCAAGTTTAGGATATGCTGTTATTTGTAATTTGAATGAACTTTGTAACAGGATATCCTGTTACATAGAATTTTTTTGTTTGTAACAGGATATGACAAACAAACATCCTGTTATTTGTAACAGAAATATACATAGAATTAGGGTGATATCCTGTTACAAAGTTCATTCAAATTAAAAATACATAGAAATACATAGAAATAACAGGATATGACAAACAAACAAACATTCAAATTAGGGTGATATCCTAAACTTTGAATATAACAGAATATAACAGGATATGACAAACAAACATCAATTTTTTAATTTGAATATGACAAACAAACATCAAGTTTAGGATATCCAAGTTTAGCATATCCTGTTACAAAGTTTAGGATTTCAAAGTTTAGGATATTCAAAGTTTAGCATATATTTTGTTTGGATATGCTGGAGGTATATGATATTCAAATTTTGTTTGAATGTTAAACTTGAATGAATGCTAAACTTGATGCTACAGGATATCCAATTGTCATATAACTTTGAATATGAATGTTGGATATTCAAAGTTTTGGATATCCTAAACAAACAAACATATATGCTAAACTTGATGCTACATGATATCCAATTCAAAACTTTGATGTTTGTTTGTTTGTTTGAATATGCTGCAGGAAAACATACATACATATATGAATGCTAAACTTGATGCTACAGGATATCCAATTGTCCTGTTTGAATGTTATATGAATGTTGGTTAGTTCGAATAACCAACTTGACTATTATATGAATGTTATACTTCAAAATACTTCAAAATCCAATTGTCCTGTTAAAATTAACTTGATATCTTGTTAACATGACTTGGATTTTTAACAGGACTTGGATTTTTAACAGGACAATGGTAAAAATGCTATCCAGTTAACAGGACTTGGATTTATGTTAAAAACAGGATATCAGGACAATTGGATATAAAGTTATAAATATTAACAGGATATGTTAAAAATTAGAATATTAACAGGATATCAAAAAATTTTAACAGTATTAAAATTTTATATGTTTATAACAGGATATCAGAATATTAACATGTGTTATCAAAAAATGTTAAAAATGTTTAAAATTGAACATTATTAACTTGGATTTATGTTTACAGGACAATGTTTCTAGCATTTTTGAAACATAAACAACCATATCAAAAAAAATTGCAGACAACCAAGTTCAATTTTTTTTATATGTATCCATCCAAGTTCAATTTTTTTGATATGAAATTGCAGACAACCATATAAAAAAAATTTTATCAAAGGAAACATAACATCAAAAAAAAAGTTGAATATCAAGTGTCTTTATTCAATAAAAATACAGGAATATTGCCCAAGTATTTGACATTCAAGTAGCCAAGTATTTGAATAAAATATTTAGCTAAAATACTCTCACCCAAGTAGTTGACATTCAATATTTTTACAGGAATATTGCCCAAGTGTCTTGACATCATCTTGAATATCAAATTCCTTCAAATTTCTTATTGTATTTGCTAAAGTGCAAGCTAAAATATGTTGAATATTGGGCAAATATTTATTCAGCAAATTTATGAAGATATATGCCAAAGTGCAAGCCAATATCCAATAAATTCAGCAGGAGTCAATAAATCCATAAATCCAATATTCAAAATACTGCCAATATTAGAATGGAAATAGCATAGGACTAATATGCCAACAATTCAGTATTAACAATTAACAAATGCAATATTAACAATTCAGTATTAACAATTTTCACAGGACAACCACTATTTTGATGTGCAACTGCCTTAACTAAAAAGAGATACTTGAATGAAGGGTTAAGGTGCTCACCAAGTGTTGAGGTGCAGAGGACGTGATGAAGCTAGCAAACTCACAAACCAATGGTTGAGTTGATGAGGAAGTGATGAAGCTCAATGCACTGCAATGGGGGTGCTCTTCTTGATGAGGGTGAAATAAAGTAAAAGAAAAAAAATTGAGGAGAAGAGGAAGAGATAACCGTGGTTCAGGACATCAAGATTGATCTCCGTGCTCTCCCTTGCTCTTCTTGAGCTAGAGGTAGAAGAAGATGTCGAGGAGGAACGTTGAGCTGGAGGTAGAAGAAGATGGCGAGGAGGAACGTGCGCTCTCCCTGACTCTTCGTGCTCTACCTTTGAATTTTGTGATGGCGAGAAGTGAGGAACGGGAGCTTGAGCGTAGCAAGGATTTTGTGAGGAACGTGAGCTTGAGCGTCGCGGCAAGGGATCAAAATTTTTCCCTCCTTTTGTGATGGCGAGAGCTGATGGGATTAAAAATTTTTCCCTCCGTGTGTGATGTGATCAAAATGAAGAGGATGTGATTCAAAATTTAAAAATTCTGATGTGATCCAATCAATTTCTCATACCCTATATCTATTTCTCATACCCTATATAAACATCACACCCAATTACACATAACTAAAACCAAATTCTCTTATCCAATATCTCTTATCCATTATCTCTTATACAAAATCTCTTATACAACAATACACATATCCACATACAACAATACACATAACCAAAATCTCTTATCCAATTTCTCTTATCCAAAAACCCATGATAACATCCCTGTTTTATAATATAGATATATATATATATATATTCTATAAAACACAACCTTTTTTGAATTTTGTCGCAGTCAGCAAGACTTTGTCACAGTCACCAAAAGTTTGTCCCAGTCACCAAAAGAGTGGGTCCCGCATGCAATAGGGGGAGATAAAATTTTTTGAAACGTTTGGGGAAACTCGCAGTGGGTCCCGCAGTCACGCGCATGAGAGAAAACGAGGGGGAAGCTTGCAATTTGGGGGGGGGGGAAGCTCGGCCCTCAAAAAATGAGTGGGAAGCTCAAAATTGGTGGGGAGCTTGGACCTCATAGATCTGTAAAATGAGGTGGAAGCTCGAAATCATCGGGGGAAAAGCTCTGACCTCTTCACCTCTCCAAATGCCAAATACGCTTCTCATCTTCACCCACTCCGTTCTCTCTCTCTCTCTCTCTCTAGACCCTCTCACATCGGAAATCTGATCTGTCAGCAGGACTCAGCAGGACTCAGCTGCTCGGTGATAAAGCAGGACGACGATGATAAGAGCAGGGCGACGATGAAATCAACAGATCGGAGACGACCGTGATAAGGGCTGGATGATGTTGTCCGATGGATCTGAGGAAGAAGGACTCAGATCTGAGGAAGACGATGGTGATCGAAGAACAATAAAGAGATCTTTATGCATCAAAAATTTTGTTGTTTGGATCAATTTATCAAATGCATTAAGAGTTTGCAAAATTGATGGCTTACAATTGCTACATGTAAACGTAAAGAATTGGTTGATTCATATATTTTAAGGTTTAAAATATCCTTTTTAGGGTATAGATTTAAATGAACTTTACTTATCATTGTTTATTATTTCCGATTATGCTAGCTTACAATACAAATAATAGCTCACAATCTCATCCTTTCATTATGTTAGAATAAAGTATATAAGTAGTTGGTATTGGAAATTTCATACATCAGCATTAAAAAACTCAATTTTTATTTCTTTTTAATGATTTGACACCATTGTTAATCTCTATGTTCTAAAACGTCGATACATTAAAAATCTTATTGTTTTCATAATCTTTACACATACAATGGATTACTAGAAATTGAACGGTTTTACGTTAATCAATTTTTTTCTCACACCTGGATATGCAAGAAAATAGCTTGAGTTTCCCTCAATTCATAATATGTTTGAGTTTAGAATGCAACCATCAACATGAATGCTATAAAACATGTTGTTTACAATTCTTTTGGTTTATAAATTTGTTTGCAGTTTGCAAAAGAGAATCCAGTTGAACTGCATCTTCCTCACATCAGGCTAGCTGAACATGAACATGTTACAGAAGACGCAGTATAAATGTATGTAAGGTGGGCGCTTCACCGCTATGCTGGTCTCTAATCTTATGATGGACATTGGCCTGGAGATTTTGGTGGCCCAATGTTCTTTATGCCTAGATTGGTAATTACTTAGTACATAAAAACAATAAAAGTTGTACTCATATTGATTGATTCATGCTAATATCAGTGAATGATATTGTAGTTTCTACTGCTCCATACGTCTATGTAATATATCCGATATAAAATGAAGTCATATCCCCCTGCCATGGCTATTTGTTTGAGATATCATAAGAGTAATGTATGTGAAATTCAATTTATTTCATTATTTCCTGAATTAGGCGTAATGCCGCTAACATAACTTATGATTATGTTCCAACTAAAACTGGACAAGCTGATAGCTTTTATTTGTGCTGCAGGTTATAACACTATCTGTTCCCGGGACACCTTCCATCGCCAATCATCGAACTGACCGCCGAGGGGTTTGCTTCTTCGTTGCCGTTGCCACCGCTCAAGCATCATCCACTGAGAAAAACTTTGGGTTAGGGTTTCATCGATCTCATTTGAGTTCTAACTCTTGCATCTCGGTTGCTCTGATTTGTTTCATGGTGAGTGAAAGCACACCATGTCCGTGGGGGCCATGGCATGCTTTTGCTCACCGTGAAGCAGATCAGGGAGGCCTAATGACAAGTCCAACTTCGTTGTTGATGGATTCGACTCCACACTCAACCAAAAAAGGTCTATCCTTTTTTTCTCTTCAAATATCTGCAAGGGTTGTGAATTTTTTCTGTGCAGGTGTTAATATACAGAGTGTAGAGTACGTGGATATTAAGCTGGTATGTAAATTATGTTGGCATGAAGCATCAAGTAGAGCTATAGCTTAAGGTTTTTAGGTTATTTTGAGTTTTGTTCTTCCTTTTTATGGTTGTATATGCGAAAATATGATAATGAATCTTTAACATATATATTGTCTATTTGTTGTAATAAAATTTTGTTTTAGGGATATGGAAGATGATATATCTGTACTGTCAGATAGCAAAACAATTTATTGAAGTATAGCCTTTGTGAATAGTATGTTAATCTAGATGAAATATTTTGTTTTAGACAATGTAATATAATTCTTTGTAATGTATTTCGCAGTTGCAAATACATTTTGATGAACACTGAATTCATTTGCTTGATGTTTTGATGTATTGTGTGTAATTCAGTTGCATTTTGAACATTGATTGCGAATGAACATTGAATTTCAAGCAAAACGAAAAGGAGAACATACTTGGTCTGCTCTGTTTTGTACATAAACAAAGGCAGACACTCACACTTTATTATTGGCATACCTTTGTTTTCTCCCATGATACTCAGTATCTCTGCTTTGTTCAACAAAAATTTTATTTTGCTACATTCTAGCACGTTGCATGAACCCAGTTTTGCATGAATAAGAAGCATTTATCACATAGGATGTTGCACAATATGTTTTTAATGTGTATTTTTTGGGTTAATTATTTGGTTTGTTTTGTGAGGTCTTTTAGGTTTATTAGAGCTTTTCTCTGGTCCCAGGGATTTGAGAATGGTTCTCTGTATGTGTATGCTTTATTAGATACATATGTTTCTCTGAATACAAACTGAAACAAAACTTTTATATCCTGTATATCCTGCTTTGGATTGGTGCATGTTATTGTATGCTTTATCATGGTATGATCTTTATTTAATGGACCAACTCTTTATTAGGGTATGCTAACAAAATTCCAAGTTTTATTTTGCCATTCTTACTTAAAGTCTACCTAATTAAAAGTCTACTTCTTAATTATGAAATTCCAAGCATTTCATTGTCTACAGAGTAGAGTTCTTTTTGTTATTTGGGTGTATGTTGGAATTTTTATACATGACACTGTATACATTTTTAGTATGTTGCAACTTTTGTGTTATACTAGATAAAAGCTTGACAGGTTTGTGTTATGCTGAAAATTATTAGTATGCTGAAGAAGAGCACACTCTACATCAAATAGAGATTAACAACATAAATTTGTCCCTGAAATTTTGTGTGTGGATTATTGATCTTAAATGTATTTTTGTTCCTTGGGTGGAGGCTTACAAAATGTCTGTCTAAATAAATCATTTATTCCCTGAATTATTTTTCCTATATATGTCATTGTAAAGCATATACATTTCTCATAAAACCAATATTCCATATGTTCCAGGATATCAATTACATTATTCTGTAATTACATTAACAAGTATCCAGATGACACAAAAATTATTTTGCATTACAATGACAAAAATTATTTCTCAAAAGCTCTCTCTTCCGTGTCCCATTACAAATTTAACACTTCTCTCAAATAAACTCAGGCATTGTTTTGCACCGAGCTGAATTATTTGACAGCATTTTTGCAAAGCTATTTCAGTGAGTTATAGATACTTTACTAATATTTGATAGCACTTCTCTACAATGTTAAAGTTTTAATTTGATTCTTTACTAATATTTTGCAAGTTGGACAGCTTTTTTAGTGATATTTATGCTAACGCATTGCAAACATCCCACTACCGATTGCAAACGTTGAGGTACATAGTTTTGGTCATTAGTTTTTGAGTAGTCAGTTATAGATACTGGACTTATTATCTTCTTTGTTTATCATTAGTTGTGTTGGTATTTTTATGATGCATGTTAAGGATTGGAAAACTGAATTTGTATACAGCTTTTGATGAGCTAAGAACATGCTCAATGTCTGCTAGGTGATGTCCAATTCTTTTACATGCAAGGGCAAGGACACATGAATCCTAGAAATTTACATGCCATTCCAATTCTTTTTAGTTCCAGATGTCATCGTTTTCTGTCTCATTTTGATCTGAAGTTATTTGGAAAACAATAACTTTTGAAAACAAACTTGCATAATGACCAAGATTGTTGTTTTCTTCCTTTGGTCTTTGTAAGAGAATTTCTGATCTTTTTTGTGCTTTAAAGTTGAAAACTTTCTTATTTCAGAATCAGAAAGGTATAAAGCTCTTAAAGCCGTTACCTTGCGAATTGATAGCCTAGGGGGTGATGCCCTTGCATCTGATTTGTAAGTTTCTATGGAAAAAATTGATTTCTGCGTATTTTTAGTGCTTTTGTATAACAAGACGGATCTTTTCATTGACCTTCAATGTTAAAGTTTTAATTTGATTCTTTACTAATATTTTGTAAGTTGGACAGCTTTTTCAGTGATATTTATGCTAACGCATTGCAAACATCCCACTACCGATTGCAAACGTTGAGGTACATAGTTTTGTTCATTAGTTTTTGAGTAGTCAGTTATAGATACTGGACTTATTATCTTCTTTGTTTATCATTAGTTGTGTTGGTATTTTTATGATGCATGTTAAGGGTTGGAAAACTGAATTTGTATACATCTTTTGATGAGCTTAGAACATGCTCAATGTCTGCTAGGTGATGTCATGATGTTAGCGTATATTCAATTTTTCTTTGTTGATGTTCTGCCATAATGTTTCTTTATTGCCAGTAAGTTTTGCTGCTACGATATTTCTTTGCCGCCATTACATTCACCCAAAAGAGAGAGGCCCGCCATGACATTCACCTGAATGAAGCCTCTTCAGTTTCGAGAGCAACTACTAGTTCTGCCATTGCATTCCTAGAAGAAGCCTCTTCAGTTCCGAGAGCAACTACCAGTTCCGCCATTGCAGTCACCCAGAAGAAGAAGCCATTACATTCACCCATTACGTTCACCTAGAAGCTGCCATTAAGTTCTTCATTTTCTTACGTTCACCCACTACGAAATCAACTACCAGTAGAAATTGGTGTTACACAGAGGTGAGCACATTTTTCTTCTTCATTTCCCGCTACGAAATCAACTGCCATCTCTATATGTCTCTATTTTTTGTCTGTATAAGAAAAAAATGCAGACTTTTTCCTTATTAAAGTCTTGCACCGAGCTTAATTTCTTTGCGAACACGAAGGTTTGATTGGCTTTGCAGCTGCCGGTTGAAATGGAACATGCAAGGTGTGCAGTTCTTAAAAGTTATTTTTGATTTTGATGGGTAGTTTTTAGCTTGATGAATTCTGATGGAAATGGAACACGAAGGTTTATTTTATTTTTGATAAATGTTGGTGGAATTCTGATGTGTTGGATTATTTTGTTCTTCATGCCTTGAAGAACTTTTGATGTTATTTTGAATTCAGATTGGCTATATTGAATTCCACCAACATTTTGCCATACATGGACTGTTATAATTCTAATGGGATGGAGGCAGAGATTAGAATAACAGCAGGTTGTTGTTATTGGTATTGTTTAAATCATTTAAATAGCTAAAGAGATTTTAAGCTCTGTAGTTACTTTTAAGTTCTGTAGTTAAATACCTAAAGATATTTTGAGCTCTGTCCTGTATGGCAAGCAAAATAGATTTTAAAATAGCAAGCAAAAGAGAGATTTGTATAACATTTGATGCAGAAAAGATATTTGTAAAACAGTTAATGTAAAAGAGAGATTTGTATAAGATTTTAAAATCACTTCAATCATTTAAATGTCAAACAAAAGATAGCTTTTTTCATGTATTTCGGTTCTGTTGTTATTTTTTTATTTTAATATATGGTTGATGTATAATGTTTGATGCAGAGCTTACTGTTACATGGAGAAGAAGAAAATACCTCTATAGTTAATTTTAAGTTAAGAACTTTTGAGCTTGGTGTTACACTGAGGTGAGAACTTTTAACCTTTGCAGTTAATTTTGAACCCCGAAACCTCTGCCCCGCAGCCAGCTTTTTAGTGAATGTCTGGTGTATTGCTTCAAGAGCAGTTAATTTTGGTGTCGTGTATGGGTTTAACAGTTATTTTAGTCAATGGCTGGTAGCTTTTTTATTTGAGTGTGGACTCATTTATTTGGTTTGCAGCTTCTTTATACTCTTCCAAGAGAGGGGATCAAGTTTTACATGTGATTTCTAAAATATAAGGTATGCTTCAATATCATATTACATGTTATTTTTTACAATTTTTTATTGTAGCTACTTTGGTCAAGATGTAAATTTTTTAGTGGATCATGTTTTACATGCCAAACTCCATGCTGTACTAATCTTTACAATTTTTGATCGTTGTATTTTATTTTGAAATGGAGCTACTTTGGACATGATTTAAATTTGCTTGCTTGATGTCAGAATTTTTTTCCCCGTTGCTGTTCTAAAATTATGTTAACTTTCTAAACATTATGTTCTAATCAAATTTGAATCAGATCTTCTTATTTCTAATCAATTTTGCTTGCTGTTTAAATGCAGCCGAATGAATTTTATTCTGTTGCATATCACTTTTTCCATCAAAAACTCTCTTTTGCTTCACACCAACCAGACTGTGTGTGCATATTACTCTTTTTAGGGGATGTGGGCTCTGTTTCAAATTAATCTTTAAAACAGATGTCCATATTACTATTTGACACAGATACCAAGTAATAGAATTTTTGGGGGAAAGCAAAAAAGGTTTTATTTTTGAATTGCAACCTTACATAGGACATAAAACTGTACCTGGCAATAATAGTGAATTCAGTAAAAAATAATATAGACTGGCCTTTTGCGGTCAACATTTTCTTCAAAATCTTGGCATTCATATGCATCAACCTTCATAACTTGATTCCCCTCTTCTGAGGTTTCAACGGTTCCAATCTCCATGGAAGATTGGGAGTTCTGTGTAACAACTGTGGTATTATATACTTTAATCTGAATGATGCATACCTTTTGGTTTAATGATTAAATATATTAAAGATATGAAAGAGATGCAAGTTTATGTTTCCAGCGATTAATGGTCCAAATTGGAAAACCTCTTTAATCGTGTTGTCATCTTCAATAAAACAGTTTGACGGAGCTCCGGACCAAGTCACCGGCGACTCCTTCATCCGATTCCACCCCTGGAAACTCTCGCCATATCAGCCCAGCTTGCCATCTTACGCACCTTGGCCATGTCTTCGATGATGGGCCACCACATACTGGAAAAAGATATTGTATAAACAGGTGAATGAGCTTCTTTTCAATTGTGTAAGTGTTACAAGCTGAATTCTTTGCATGTTGACTATTATGTGTTAGCTGAACACAATGCCTCATCTTGCTTGCAGTGCATCTCTTAAGTTGAATACCCAACAGAGAATTGAGCAACATGATACAAAACTATTTTCTGTATCAAGATGATATATTTATAGTTTTCAGTGAGAAACAGAGGTTACTCGAGTGACATAAATTTGTGGAGGTAAAATTGTCGGAATGAATTGGTGGAATGTGAATAACATTCTTTGTAAGAGATTCTGTTTTGTGAGCAACACCATTATTTTGTAAAGAATTTGATAGAATTTGTTTCTGTTTCAAGCACAAAAAATTGTAAGAATTTGTTTTAGTTTTCAGAGCAATAACCATAACACCATGGTTTTTGTAAAGTTAATGTTCTGTGTAAGATGACCTTCTGGAGATCAGACTCACCATGCATCACTTTTTTACAATGGTGTAAAGTTGAATTTCTTTTACATTCTTTGTAAAGTTGTTGTTCTGTGTACATTCTTTGTAAAGTTGTTGTTCTGTGTAAGAGGACGTTCTGGAGATGAGATCCACCATGCATCACTCTTTAACATGGTGTTGCATCACTCTTCTGAAGATGAGACCCACCATTCAAAATTGTAAGAGGACATTTTGAAGATTTTCAGATACTATTATTAGCTAGCGAATTTATGTTCTGTGTCTCTTTTATAATGTTTTTTGTTGCTCTCTCTGAAATGTCATACAAATAATTTAAAAGCCATACGAAATGTCATACGAAAGTCTTGGGTGCCTTTTGAGAGATTTAAATGCCATTTTAACACTCTTATGGATTGCTAGAAATCAAATTGTCCATCTGTTGTGAAATTGAACTTAATGCTACCATAGAAATGTAGCTCAAAAGTATGTTCTAATGATAGGCACTAATAAAGGGATAGAAGCCAGAGTGAAAGCATGTTTATTTCCAGAGGATACATGGCATTGAATCATGAAGCTCAAGAGATGCAGATGGGCAAAAGTATCAACCAGAGGTAAACACTTGAATGAATAGGTTTAAGAGGGAAAAATTCCTTTTAATAAAAGATCTTTGTTTTGGTGGAGAACATTCTTATTAAATAGAGAGATTTCACAAGGCGTTCTCTATTGCTTTGAGATGTGATCCGAGTTTGAAATGCAAAAATTCACAAAAATAGCATCATCTCAATTGAGCTTGAACAGTGCAGAGGATTTCTGACTTACTAACAAATTACTGCTGACAATGTGTTATCAGATTAATTTGATGGTTTTTATTGCAAACTTCTCTCTTCACGCCACTTTTGTCGTTATCATTAAATTGGCTTTATGCTGGGCCCTTCTATGTTACTCTAAACCTACCTGCTTTAATCTTTTCCATGTATTTTCCGAGATAAGATAACTCGCACAATGGGAGTTGAAAAAAATGGGGAATGTTGAGGGTCGTATGCTGGGCTTCAGCCCAATGTGTGATGATTGATGATGCCTGTTAGGATTTATCCTGTGGTCATTCTTGTATGCGGGCTTGTCATATGTGGCACTGGAGAATGAAGGATAGGTTGATGTCGCTGCTGTATGAAGAAGAGAATGTTGGACATTTTGTTGAACAGTTTGTTGGATCAGGATGTTCAACAAAATATGTCTACTTGCTTATTTGGTGCTCAATAGGATGCGCAACTGGAGCTTGCGTATTCTGTTTTTTCTATCTTGCTCTTCTAGCCCTTATGGTGGTTATTAACTGATTTATAGTTGATTGGGCTGATTTATAGTTGATTGGGCATAATCTCTTGTTACTATATTGCGAATCGGTTGAAGAGAGATTTTCGGCAAATCAATACTCTTGCAACTGCCACTTACGGATCTTTCGGGATCTCCTTCTTGTTGAAGACGGTGCAGTTGTTGCTGTGGATAGAATCGAATCTAGGTTTGATTGCCGGCGTGCAGATTGAACCGAAGATTGCGGGGCGTTGGCCTTTTAAGGCGTGGAACGTTTGGCGGCTAGGGTTGACGCTTGCATTGAAAAAGTTCAAGGAGATTCTCCGGGAGGGAGGCCGACGGCTGCGCACGCAGGATCAAGGGAGTTGATCAAGTCGGTGGTGCAAGGGGAGCTTGCAGGCAAGGGGAGCTTGCCAAGA